>CAUYRH010100829.1:0-44904 GCA_963574655.1 Perodicticus potto
CTTTTACACTGCTGGTGGGACTGCAAACTAATACAACCTTTTGGGAAGGAAGTATGGAGAACTCTCAAAGAACTCAAGCTATACCTCCCATTTGATCCTGCAATCCCATTACTGGGCATCTACCTAGAAGGAAAAAAACCCTTTATCATAAGAACACTTGCACAAGACTGTTTATTGCAGCTCAATTTACAATCGCCAAAATGTGGAAACAACCTAAATGCCCACCAATCCAGGAATGGATTAATAAGCTGTGGTATATGCACACTATGGAATACCATTCAGCCATTAAAAAAATGAAGACTTTATAGCCTTTGTATTAACCTGGATGGAAGTGGAACACATTATTCTTAGTAAAGCATCACAAGAATGGAGAAGCATGAATCCCATGTACTCAATCTTGATATGAGGGCAATTGATGACAATTAGTGACACGGTAGGGGTGAGGGAAGGAGAGAGCAGAGAGAGAAAGAATGAGGGAGGGGTGGGGAAAGGAAGAGCAGAGAGAGGGAAGGAGCGAGGGGGGTGGGGTCTTGGTGTGTGCCACACCTTTTGGGGGCAAAACACAATTGTAAGAGGGACTTTACCCAACAAATGCAATCAGTGTAACATGGTTTCTTGTACCCTTAATGAATCCCCAACAATAAAAAAAAATTAGAATGATCCAACTTTTGGAGTTCTGTGTGGAAATACAGCCAACTCCTCTTCTCTTTCCAACCATAGCTCCATCTGGAACAAGGGGCCTCAGATACTTGCAGGTGAATATCCTACCGAAATGTTTACACCCTCTCCAAACAGCTGCCCCTTGGCCACCCTTTGGCTGGGGGTTCATGCACTGGCGGAAAGGTGGATCAGAAAAGAAGCCCACACGGGCCCTGGAAGTAGACTTGAGCCATTGGAGCAAGAAATTCCCCAGTACCCAAAGTGTGTTCTAGAAGAAGGAGGCAGCCTTTAGGATAACACATCCCCCTAGTCTTAGGGATGCCTTGCCACAGGCTGGAGGAGGACCGGTCATAGCCCTCTAAAGCATGGGGCTCAGGGCAAGAGCCTTCTTGCCAAGAGCAACCTCTCTGAGTTTGTTTCCCACTCATAAAAAGGAGATATTAATAAGCCCTCCTGCACAGAGTTACTCTAAATTGGCCAACATACATAAGTTTATGACTTGAAGGAAGTGCTTCCTAAGTACCAGTTACTGTTACAAATAATATAAATGTAAATGGACAGGGGTCCTAGTAACCAGTCAGGGAAAGAGAAAAACTCATTCTAACAACCTTGTCCTTTAAGCTAGTCTAGTTTAGTTTTTCTTCCCTATTTTTAAAAAGACCAGAGAAGAAGCCCTGCTCCCCTCAGGCTGAGCAGAACAGGCCATGTACTGTGGGAAGGACTGTGGGTAATGAGTACAGGCTCAGCCCCTCTGCTTCCTCCAGAGTATGAAGCACATGTGGTCACTGACCAGCTCAGGGGCAGGGGCAGGCCTGGTGGCTAGTAGGTGGGCTGGAGAGCCCAGACTGGGGACTGGGAAAATCCCTAGAAATTCTGGTTATCCCCTGGGGCCTATATCGCACCCCCAGAATGGAAGGTGGGGGCGGCGTGGGATCCAGTTGAGAGGCTCCATTTTTGGCAGCTTCCAGCTCAGGATCCATGGAGAAACCAGGAATGGCACAAAGCCATAGCTTTGTGGAACTTTCAAGAGCATCAACTCCAATATGTTCCCTTCCCTAACAGGAGCCTGAAGCTCAGACAGGAGGAAGGTCTGTCCCAGGTTACACAGCCATTTGGAGGCAGAGTCCAGGCTAGAACTCAGGGAATTAAATCCAGGTCAGGATTCCTTTCCTCACACTGGGCAGCCCTGGGCAGTTCCAGAGAGGGTGGAGACGTGAAGGCTGCCCAAGAGGTCACACACATGGGTAGAAACTGACTCCCAGACCTACCTCTGTCACACACTCCTTACTGAGACTATAGATCATAATTTCTCTTTCTGCCACTAGTCTGCAATGTCTATTTCTCTAGTGTCATTAGGCTAAAAGTGAAAATAATAATGTTATTAGCATTTATTGAGCACAGTGTCAAGGTCTCTGTTAGGTTCTTTCATGCTTTATCTCTTTTAATCATCAATCAACTCTATGAGCTGGCAACGAGTATCTCCCTGCTCCCAATCTTCTTAATAAGGAAACTGCGGGTTACAGATGTTAAGCCATTTATTTGTTCAAGGTCATCTGTCTAGCTACTGAGCTTCAGAGCCAGGGCATGAACCCACCAAAGCCTGTGCTCTTAATGGTTGAGCCATCACAACTCATACACTGCCGAGTGTTCTACAGAGAGAAGGCACCCAACAGGCAGAAGAAAGAGCCAGAGAAGTGCTGTGGACTCACTAGACGGTCTCCGAGAGGGAAGAGGGGTCTCAGCTGGCACATTAAGAGAAGTGGTGCTGTTAATAAGTGGGAGATCCAGACCAATAGTTTCTGCCGATATTCTCTTTCTTCTACATGGCTTCCTTTCCAACATCCACTGTTCCCCAGACATTGGGTGCTCTCCCTTCTTAAGGAAATTCCATCCATCAGCCCATTTCCAGACATCTTGGGCTTCCCGTAGGGCTGCAGATCCACGTACTGCCGCAAGAGGGCGTGCCAGCTCTGTGGCCAAGGCCGGAGCACCCCAAAGCCCAGCCAGTGTCCAGCCAGATTTGGGCCTAGATGCCCTATGGCAGAGTCCTCGGTCGAACTTTGTCATCACTTTACTCCCTCGGACCTCAAAATGTCTAACTTCAGAAGCCAAACTCATGTTCAGAGATGGTGTCTGATTCCACCGGGATAGTCATTATCACCAAAGACTCCCCACCACAGCAGTAATGAAGATAGCTACTATCACACACTTCATTCTACCAAGCACTTTCTCATACCTCGAGTGGCAGGAGATGTAAAGCAGCCTCGTGAGTGAAGGGTGTATTCTCAAATGAGGGTAACTGAGGCACAAGAAGTGGAGTAAGTTGTTTAGGGTCACAAAGAGAACCCTGGTCTTCAGACTCTCAGAGAACTATTTCCAGTTCCCGGCTCCAGCCCCCAGTCGAGGTGGACCGAAGGGGGACTGGGCGGGGGAATGGGGTCAGAGCCTTTGCGGAAAAGACCAAACGCATGGCGGCATTTCCTGAAAACTGAGACCATCCCCCCACCCACACACCAGCCATCCATCCAAAAGTGTTCGTTGGTGAGCACCTGTTGGTGACACGACAACGGATAAGAGGAGTTCCCTGCCCTCGAAAAACTGGCAGTCTGGTGGGGGGGGAAAGTGGTGAGTCAGCAGATAATTATAGGAAACCAGGACACCTGTGTAATGGAGTCTGCGCGAAAGGGTTGTCACTGCCTGGAGTCAGGGATTGTTGGACGGGGCCCCTCCTTCTCAGCAACTCAGCTCCTCCCGGGATGGGGGCTTCCCTTCTAGCTTCGGGAGCCCGTCTATGTTGGGGGCCCGGGGTCCCCCTCCCACCCTTCTCAGAAGAGCGCGGGCTCGGGAGTCGATGACAGCACACCTGAGTCAGCCTGCCGCCCACCCGCCCCTCAGCGTCTGTCTCCGCATCTTGTGATATTTCGCTCCCCGGGAGCCAGCCCCACTGCGCTCCGGAGGCAGCTCGGCAAACAAACTCAGCGACAGATTGTGCCGCCGCTCATTCCGGGGAAGGACGCCAAATCCCACCCTGCTACCCCCAGCACTCCCTCCCGCCGCCCCCTCCAGGTCCTCCCCCTAGGCGCGGGTCTTTGTCAGGGTGCGTCCCGTGGAAACTCTGGAGATGGGAGGGGACGGCAGCTCCAGGGGCGTCCCTTCTGCCTCTACCTGACCGGAAATAAGAGAGCGGCCGGCGAGGAAATTTGGGAGCTTGAGAGCGGTGGGGAGCCCCAAGATTAGAGAATGGAACCAGAAGGGGGCGCCCAAGCGTCCTGGTGCAAGAGCGCCGGGAGCTTGCGAAAGAGATGCGGTGAAAAGGGAACAGACGATAGTGACCAAAGAAAGAGTGACGCGGAGACACACACAGAGAAAGAGAGACAGAAAGGCAGGGTGCTCTACGAAGAGAAGAGACACAGAGACAGTGAGAGAGACAAGACAGTGGCAGAAAGAGACATGCACAGGGGCAGGAAAGGACCAGGGATGGTAAGAAAGGGAAGGAGGGAGGAAGGAAAAAAGAGAGGGAGAGAATAGAGAGACGGAGACCACAATCTATGAATAAGAGTAGGGGGAGAAAATGAGAGAAACTGAATGAGAATGAGGGAAGAACTAGAAACGGTGCAAAGAGAAGAACGAATGGGAAGAATGAGACCAACATTTAAAAAGCACCGACTGTATGCCAGGCACTTCGCTGGAGTCTGGCACCGACCGAAAAGAAGACGGAGAGCAGGAGGCGGGGCGGGGGGTTCGCTGCTTTGCTTGCGCAAGCGGCGTCCCAGGACTACTTCGCTCCCGCGGGCCTGTCCTGCTGCGCGCAGATGGCCCTGGCCCCCGCCGGACTCCCCGCTCCAGCAGCCCCCAACCCCCCACCACCACGCTCCGCTTGGCGATCGTCCCCGAAGCGGCTCCCCCCGGAAAGCTCAGCAACTATCCCACAAAATGCGGGGCTGCCCCCCAGGCAAGTCAAGACCAGGACAAACGGCATCACGGCCTTTGTAAGAAGGCACTTAGGAACCAGACCACGAGGGGCTCGAGGGGCCCAGTGAGACCAGAATTCACCCCTCTTTAAAAGGGGTTAGAGAGGAAGTTCTCGAGAAGTCACCAGTCTCCTCCTCACCCTTTGGTCCTCTCCTGCCCCCACTCCCCGCGGAGGATGAGATACCCCCCTCCCGGACACATCACACAAACACATAAAAGGGCACACACTCGCCACGTGCCCAGACATGCATACGCTCGAAAATGCATTAAGCCGCACGCGTATACTCTGACACAGACCCTTGCCACCCACTCCCAAGATCGCGAGGGCAAAAACACGGCACAGCCTCATTTTTCCCACCAGCGCAGACACTCAGCGGCCCCCCAGTGCGCACACTCAAGTGCCCCTCCCCGCTTCCCTGGACCCGTGTTAGAGGTTGCGTGCAAGCACCCAGAGTCACACCCGCACAAGCATCCTTCCGCGCTAGTGCACACTCATATGTACTCGATCTTGCACACAAACTCTTGCATAGATACTATTCTTACAGTCGCACACGCCGGGCTTGAGGTCTAGAAAAGGTAGGGAAAATGGGAATCTTGGAGTTCCCTCAGGGGCGAGAAATGTTGGAGACCCGGACAGTGGAGCAAGGGACGCTGCTTGGAGATGGGGCGGGGGGATGGGGGGAGTGACCCAGAAGCTCATCTTCTCCAGGAAAGTTGGGAGGAGGGAATAGGAAAAGTCCACAGGGTTCCCTTCCACTACAGCACTCCTTCCAGAGGGGATTTCTCTAGAACTGCGGCGCCGCGAAGGCGATCGAACACTGTCCTCCGGGTCCCCCAAGAAGAGCAGAGGGCGAGAATGGAGGGTGTTACAGAGCCGCTTCCGCCTCCTAGTGGCCAGGAAATGGTTAAGTCGGCCAGCCAGCAAGCGAGGGAGGAGCCAGCGGGTGCGGGAAGGGGGGGTTGGTTGGGAAGATCTTCCTCGCTGTCCCCACACTCCCTCGGCGAGCAGCCGGGGCGCACGGACCGCCGGACTGACGGACTCTCGCGCGGACCTTGCTACTAGGGGGGTGCAGGCACCGGGCGTTGACTGTCAGCTCCATCCCTTCCCGCCCCGTCGCGCCCCGCCCCGTCCCGTCGGGGCCGATGGCTCCTCCCGAGGTCCGCGGCCCGGGGGGCGCAGGATAGCGCGCCGCGGCCCGGCCACGAAGCCCGGGGACTCCCGGGCCCTCCCGGAGCCCTGCGGGGTCCCCGCCGTGCGTCCGGCGGGCTCAGGGAGCGAGTGGGAACGCCCTCCCCCCGCCACCCCCTCCCCAGAGCGTCGAGACAAGATGCTGCCCGCGCTTAGGCGCCTGCTGCAAGGTAAGAAGCCCCACCGGCGGGAGAGCGGAGGGCATCTTGGGGAAGGAGAACAAGGCGCCCCTCTTCCCTGAGATTGAGGGTGGGGCATTTGAGGGGGTGGGGTAACCAGGGGACAGGGTAAAAGCTCAGCGTTGGGGCCGCGCCTCGGCCCCCAGAGCTGCTTTCTGGAGGAGGGCACCTGGCTCGGAGCCTGCCGGGGTGTGTGGGGAGCTCGTGATCGAGGGGGAACGCAGGGACGGGAGGACCCGGCCCAGACCGGAGGAGGGAGGGAGGCTCAGGTTCCGCTGTCCGGGCTCCACCTGCTCTGGGGGACGCGGAGGACTCGGGCCGCCTGGGGAAAGCGCCGACTCAGCAACTCCTCGTGCCCGGTGCCTCAGCACTTTCCAGCCACCTGGGAGGACAGAGGATGTGGGTAGGGGGTTGTCTGAGGGGGTAGGGGGCGAAAAGCGAAATCCAAATGGCCCTCGTTCGTAAGACAGATGGAGGGCGCTAGAAAGGAAGTTCCACGGACTGAGTGACAGACAAGGGTGTGGGCTGGAGATTGGGGGTTGGGTGGAGACAGGGTCGGAGAGAGAGCGATAGGAAGGGAGGGGGTCAAAGATGGAGAAAGTGGTCAGGAAAGCAGAGAGGAGAAAGAGAGATGGGGGGAGGAGGAGGAATAAAGGTTAGACAGAAGAAGAGAGAGAAGGGAAGTTGGACTCAGATGAAGACCAAGGAAGGGGACAGGACTCGGAGCAGGGGAGGGTGGAGAGAAGCCTAGGGACCGGACTCAGAGAATGAGGACTGGGACGCTGGGCACTGAAATGGAAAAGGGGAGTGGGAAGATCAGAAACCAGAGAAGGATGGTGATGGTGGATAGAAATGGGGTATCAGGAATGGGAGAGGAGGGCCAAAGATGAGCACTAAGGTTCTGGAAGGGAGCCCATTGGTGGGAGGGGGCTGGGGTAGGCCAGGGTGTAGATGGAGCTGCAGAGGAGGGAAGGGGAGGGGAGAAGGAAGAGAAAGGCTGGGAGAGAGGGCCTAGGGGTGCTGCTCAGGAATGAGACAAAGAGGCTTCTGGTAACCACTCCACGTGGGAAGCTCTCCATTCCCAAAGCTCCTGTTTCTTTCCAGGAGTGGTTGTTGGGCCAGGTGCAGGCTCCAGGGGCTCCAAGCTCAAGGCCTTGGAAGTGGCTGTGAGGGAGAATGGGAGAAGTTTCAAGTGGGGTAGCAGCCTCTGAGGGTGGGCAACCTGGCTGGCTCCATGCTGCCATTTATATCTCCAGGCCCTCAGATCCTGCTGCCACCACCACCACCACCACAGTGGCTGCTTATTTTGGGGTGTTACATTCTGGCAGAGTGAGAAGCTGTTTGCAGCAGCTCTAAACCCCCGTCACCCGCGTCAGTGCCTCCCCAGGCCCCTGCGTCACTGGCATCACCACCACCTTCATCCCACTCCTCAAGTCCCACCTCCTCAGCCCCTGCCCCCTCAGCATCTGCCTGAAGGCCCCAGCCCTTCCCTGAAGCAGCCTGTTGGGTGTGGAACTGTTGCTTCTCATCTGGGACCCTGTACCCATCCTTCCAGAGTCAGAGGCCTCAGTTCTTTTTCCAGGGAGCACACTATCCTTGGGACACTCTACCCCAGCAACTCTGTCCTAGGGTTTGGCACCTTGGCTCCTGACCTCTACCCTGGGCCCAGTTGCCTCCACTTTTAGATGCTTCTTCCACAGGGGCCTCTGACCTTTTAAAGAATAACTCTTGGGATGAGAACTTTGTTTCTGAGCCTTAGTACTCCAAGGTTTGATAGCCCAGAGTCCTTGACAATGGTCCCTGGTGAATAGATACTTTTTTGCTCTAAGCAGGTTAGCCTTCCAGATCAATATCCTGTTCTGGCCTCTGTCTGCTCCCTCCCCTGGTCAGTTCTGGCCACACTTTCTGGGCATTGGTCATCTCCTCTTGACTCCCAAATTCACCCACTACCTGGAAGCAAACATAACTTGAAGCCAAGAGATGAAAGTTGTGACGAGAGACTTCCTTGCCTTGACCCTGAACTGCTAAACAGACTCAGTCAGCACTGTGACCGGCCCAGCCATAGGCATGTAGGTGCAGTTTTATCCTCCCTTTACCTCAAGGGCAGCATCTAGCACATTCAGGGGTACTTCTGTGGATGATGGGGAGGCTTCCCAAAGAAAGGTCAGAGAGTCCCTTCTGACATGGAAGCCACATCCCTTCTTTCCAATCTGGCTTCCACCCTGAACTAGCTGCATGTCCTAACTTATTTCGTATTTCTGGGCCTCTCTTCCTTCATCTGCAAATTGAGAGCCATAGTATTGATTTCCCAGGGGGGTTACGTTGCCGTATTCTGTGGTTAAAGCAGTTTACAAGTACAAATGCAGTGCCTGGCACTCAGTAGGTGCTTAGTAACAGATGGTTTCCCCCACACCCTGCTCTACACTCTCTGTGACTCTAGCTGGCTCCTGCTGACTTCAGAGGAAGGGTGAACAGAGGGGGTGGGGGGCCTGCTACAAAGGGCTCTCTCTCTTGTGCCCATAAGGTAGGGAGGGATAAAACGAAGGCTTCCCAGAAAGACACTAAAGACAGACTGGAGACCAGGGTCAGGAGGCCTGGGCTGCTGGCTCAGCCCTCAGTGGCGCTACCCGTGAAATGAGATGAAATGCTCGAGGTAACCACCGAATCACCGGCCCCCCCATTCTAGCTCTGTCACTCTGTGCATCTTGCCCTAGTCTCTGCTGATAATTCACAGAATAAGGGCCAAGAATGAGGGTGTGGTCCTGGAAGGGAAAGGAGAGATGGGCCTGGGGGGCTCTGCTGATGATTCACAGAATAAGGGCCAAGAGTGAAGGTGTGGTCCTGGAAGGGAGAGGAGAGATGGGCCTGGGGGGCGGGGGCAGAGTGGTAAAGAGGGTGAGAAGCAGGGGGTGTGGAGGTGACTTGTTAGAAGGAAAAGGGCATGAGAAGGAGAAGGCACAGTGCTGGCCAGGGCAAGGACGAGGGCAAGGGAGGGAGAGAAAGGTGCAGCACACCAGGCCCACACCAGGCCCACGGCCTCTGCCCTGGAATGCTCACTGCTCATTCTGGCCCCAGTGGGCCTGGGGGCAGAGAAACCCAGAGCCTCTCACTTTCCCCTCCTCCTCCTTGCCTCTAGTGAGAGCTGCAGCCTGAATTATGGATGAGACTCCTTGGGTTACAGCTGCTTTGCACGGTGGTGGCAAGGGCCAGAAATGGCAACAGAGTCACTGTTACGCAGCGGCTGTCACAGACGGGCCCCCACATCAGGGTCCCTCCTCACAAGGCCTACCAGGAGTACCATGGAGGGCTGGGGTGGGCCATGGCTGGGGGAGATGTAGGAACACAGGGAGGAGTGTGAGGCAATGGAGAAGAGTGCTATGATGTGGGCAGGCGGGAAGCAGGAGGGAGTCATGGGTAAGAAGGGTGAGTAGGGGCCCTTCCCAGCCCCTGCTGAGCTTGGTGCTGAGTTTGGAACTGGTGGAGTGGCCCCTAATTTGGGGTCTGTCTGGGATTGGATGTCCTTCCGTCTCTCCTGGGATAGCAGTCAGTCCTGGAGGCTGCAGGAAGAGCTCCGTAATCCTCCAGAGGGCTGGCAGCCATCAAAACTCACACTCTTGTGAGCTTGTGGATAAGGGGTGGGATTAAGGGATCAGAGAAGGATTTGGCTTCTTTTGGTGTCAAGTCCTTGGGGAGGTGGAGCTCAGAGGGTGACTCTGACAGGAAGGGAAAGGCCCTGGCTGGGCATCAGGAGATTCTTTTCTGGTCCTTACGCTGTCACCATTTTGCTGTGTAACCTTGGGCAAATTGCTCACCCTCTCTGAGCAGCCCCAGTTGTCACCTAGGTAGATAGGACAGATGCTTGAATGAGACAAACCTGGAAGGAGCTTTCCGGCTCTGAAGTCTCCGGTCCTAAGCTCCAACCCTCAGCTCTCATGAAACCCACCTAGGGTCCCACACTGTGATCCCTCACCCCACCTTTGCCTGTTTCAGATAAGGTGAAAGACATGCTCCTCCACCCCACGTGGCTCGGAAAAACTCAGGAGAAAGTAATCGTGAAACGCCGCACGGGGGAGGGGTGAGAAGGGCCGAGAAACGCGGAGGTGGTGTGAACGAATGGAACAGCAGCCGCTGTGTCACTGAGTATTACATCACACCCAGCCTACACATGCACGGGGCCCGGCATTCACACACACGCGGAGGACAGCCAGCACACACTTGCACACACCAAACCGCACCGCACCGGCTCAGCACTGGGAGGGGCCAGGGACACTCACAGTGGCAGGGCCTGGGCTGGCACTGGGGCGGGCCATGGGGTCCCCTGGAACCTGTCTGGGACCTGCATCTGTGTGTTCCCTTCTCTGGAAGCAGCACATCAGATAGCCTGTGATGCCAACCCTACACTCAGGGCCTGTTGGTGCCATGCATATACACCTGGCTAGACAGTACTTCATTTGGTGAGCACCTGGCCCACACCATTACCCAAAATCACATACACACACATTCGCACATGCCTTCACGCACACAGCAACTTCGGGAGAGTGAAACATTACACACAAAATAACCACCAAGCATGTACAATTCGCAGCCTTGGAGATCCCACACTCAAAATCACTGACTCCTCAGTCGCTCCCAGGATCTCTGAACCACAGGGAACCCCAGGATATCGGGGTCCAAGAACAAGGCTTCCTCTCCTCTGCCTTCAAGGCCTCATATGATGCTTACAGTGAAGGTGTTCAGTCACTGTGTGCCCAGGGAATGACTGCCTGGCTTTGGGGGTGCAGGTTCCCTTTTTCCCCAGGCAAAATGCCAGAAGAACATACAGGGAATCATAATAAAGTGTAGAGGCCAAGCTAGTTCCACCCCAGAACTTTATTAGTAGTTAAAGGGCAGGAAGACAGGGGGACAGGGATGACGAGGGACTTGCGCCCTTTGCTATTATTGCTCAGGAATATAGGCACCTGCACTTGACTTCATGGCCCCCAGGCCCTTGAACCCTACTGATGTACTTTTCCATGTATAACATAAGAAGGATGTGTCATGTCCAACCTTCAAAAGTTACACTGAAAAAAAAATTTTATTTAACTTCGAATGAGGAGAGCCTGCAGTATAAAAATGCAGATTCCCAGGTTGTCCCACAGGAATTCTGATTCTGGGGCCAAGGAAGCTGCATTCTTTCTGGGACCCTCACTGATCCTGTTGCCTATGGCTGTTGGCCGCACTTGGAGACCCACTGACCCTGAGTCCCTATGGCCCCTCCCAGCATGCAGAGGCTCTGGCTCTGCAAAGGTGAAAACTGTGGGAAGGTGAGACAGGGAGGACACTGGGCACCAGCGGGCTTGGCAAGGCTGGACGCCAGGGTGGCCAGGGGCTATCTCCCATGGGCCTTAAATTCACAAAACGTCTCAAGTTAGTTCCAGTCATTCTCAAATGGGGTGATTTTGCTCCCAGAGTACATTTGTCAATGTCTGGAGACATTTAGGTTGTCACAACCGGGGGCAGGGTGCTGCTGGCAGCTAGTAGGCAGAAGACAGAGAAGCTGCTAAATGCCCTATGTAGGGCGGCCCCCACAACAAGGAGCTATGGCCCAACTGTCAGCACTGAGGCACAGAAACCCTGACGTTAGTCTTTTGACATTAATCTCTAAACAAGGTCAAACATACCATAGTGAAAACAGGAATGAAAAGACAATTTTTCAGCAAATGACTTTGAACGCATCACAGCGCTTTCTACCATGTCCTCTTGGCATTATTTTTTAATACACCAGGAGCCTCAAAAAGTGGAAGTGGCCAGGCCATTGGGGACTGCGAGGTTGCACCTGGAAACCCCAGACATGGGAGCTCCAGGACTCCGGGGCTTAGCAGGGTGAGTGGGCGGGCCCCTGGCTGGCCTTCTGCCCTGGCAGCCCACCCAACCAGGGTTCGTTTCCCCTCCCCACAGCTCCCGCCTCGGGCTGCCTCCTGCTCATGCTCCTGGCACTGCCCCCAGCAGCTGCCAGCTGCCCCATGCTCTGTACCTGCTACTCGTCCCCGCCCACTGTGAGCTGCCAGGCCAACAACTTCTCCTCTGTGCCGCTGTCCCTGCCGCCCAGCACACAGCGGCTCTTCCTGCAGAACAACCTTATTCGCACACTGCGGCCGGGCACCTTCGGGCCCAACCTGCAGACCCTGTGGCTCTTTTCCAACAACCTCTCCACTATCTACCCGGGCACCTTCCGCCACCTGCAAGCTCTGGAGGAGCTAGACCTCGGTGACAACCGGCATCTGCGCTCCCTGGAGTCTGATACCTTCCACGGCCTGGAGCGGCTGCAGTCACTGCATCTGTACCGCTGCCAGCTCAGCAGCCTGCCTGGCAACATCTTCCGAGGCCTGGTCAGCCTACAGTACCTCTACCTCCAGGAAAACAGCCTGCTCCACCTACAGGTGAGCCTGCCCTGCACCCAGCGGCCAGGCCTCTGCCCCACCCTGTCCAGTGTGTGTCCCTTCTCTCTCCCCAGACCATCCTTCCTGCCTCAGCATCTCCATCTCTCTATTTCTCTGTCTCTTTCCTAAGTCTCCATCCCTCTGGCTTTCTCCAGGGGCTTTCGTTTACTTTGTCTCTTCTGTCCATCTTTCTGTCTTCCCCTCTCTGCCTCTCTCTTGCTCTGTCTCGCTAACTCCTCAACCTCCCTCTGTCTGCCTCTGCCTGTCTACCTACCCCTTTCTGTCCCTCTCTGCCTCTCTCACCAACTTGCCTCCCCCATCTGTGTTCTGCCTCTTCTGTCTGTCTCCCTTCACACACCCACTCTGCGCACACCCCCATGTCTGTCTGGGTGTGTGTCTCTTTCTGTGATCTCTCCTTTCTCCATTTTTGCCTTTGGGGGACTCTGCCTTCTCCAGGCTCTCCTGCCCAAAGACCTTTGTGGCTGCTTTCCTCATCCACCCCCACATCTGCCCACACCACTGGTGCCCGTAGAAGATTCTACTTCTTTCCAACTCACTGGGTAATGGGACAGGGAAAACCACACCCTTTCTAGATACCAGTTCCCTAAACCTGTCATCTGGGTGCAAGGGAAGAAGCAAAAAAAAAGGGGGGGGGGGGGTAAATCTCTGTTATGCAGGCAGAAAATGGATGCTCTGAAAATGGAAGGAATAACAGTAATTGTTATTTATGGTTATTATTATTGATCTAATTATTGTTTATTGTTCTTATGCCGACTATTTGACAGCCAATTCCTCCTATTCCCTTTCCCCAGGTAGCAATAAGAGACCCTCCAAATCACACTGAGGAAAAAATCTTCCCCTGGCTGCACAGCCTCTGGCTGGCAAGGGACAAGAATATCCCAATTCTCCCCTGTCCCCACTCAAACCTGGAAGCTGCTTCCTCCTCCCCATCTAGTGCTGGTGCTAACTAGTTACCTGTCTGCAGGCTGGAAATAAAGTCAGTGTTGATGACACTAATGATAGTACAATAGCAATAACAATTTGACAAACATTGATTGAGCACCCACCTTGTGCTAGACGCTAAGAATACAGTAGTAAATGAAACATTCTAAGGGGGAAACAAGTGAAATGCATTGTATGTTGGAAAAACATATCTTAATGTTATAACTGCATAAATGGTAATTGTAATAATAGCAGCCACTGCCACTTAATGGACATGCAGTGTTGGGCACTGCTGAGCGCTTTACAGGTATCAGCTCAGGCATTTAGAAGTGTCTGACATTTTCTAACCTCCTTGGGCCTCAGTTTGCCCATCTGTAAGATAGCAATAGCAAGAACACCCATCTCCTAGGGTTTTTGTAAGCATTAAATGCATGAATAATTTGTAAAGCACTTAGAATAGTGCTTGGCATACGGTTAAGCACTATATAAATGCTTGTTAAAGTGCTATTTTTAAAAAAGAAATGAGCCTTATTTAACATTAGGCTTGGAGGAGGGGCCCAACTTGTCCCCCATCCTGGAGATTTGTGTCAACTTCAAGGATTATCCTGAGGTCATGGTGGGTCCCAAAACACACCCTCCTTTCTCTTTTTCCAAATTTGCCTAGCAACCTAGGGTTTACGAAATGCACTCGGCCACCTCATCTCATTTCGTTGTTTTCATCTTCGTGTTAATATGGGGAAGCTGAGGCTGAGGGTCCCAAAGACTTTGTAGGAATACAACAGCCTCTAAACATAAATCTCTTATTTAAACCACTGTCCCAGTGACTAAGGGTTTATGTCTTCTCACCATCACACTGAGCCTCACAACAGCCTAGGGAGGGACAGTCAGGGTAGTAGGGATATGAAATGGATGTTCCTGAGGCCAGACAGCCAGGAAGAGCTGGTACCTAAGCCTGCTTGGTCTGACTACATTTCAGGCAGATGATTTCTGAAGCACAATCAAATGTGCTCATTTTTGAAAGCACATGTTTTGAAGCTAGTCAGATCTAAGTTCCAATCCTGGCTCCTACATGACTCTCAATCTCCATTTCCCTATGATTGCCCCACTGCACTCTAGCCTGGGCAATAGAACAAGACCCTGTCTCTAAAGAAACAAAACAAACAAGCAAAAAAAAAAACCCCATAAAAAACCTCCATTTCCTCATCTATTAAATGGCAGTTACGATAGTACTCAATAATCTTAGAAGTTCTTAATGACCTAAGAAGTTCTGTAGGGATCAAAATGTAAGGCATTTAACATAAGGCCACACTCTCAAGATAGGAGTACACACTACGATGATGGTGATGATGATTATTATTATTATTACTACTACTACTACTACTATGAGTACTGGTACTACCACTACAATTAGTAGGGTCCTGACCTCCTTATCAATATATGAATTGTTCAAGAGGAATCTGGAGTCAGAAGACCTGAATTTGAATCCCAGCTCTACTGTTTTCTGACTTAACTTTAGGCATGTCGTCCCTGAACCTCAGTTTCCTTACCTGTAAATGGGGAATAATACAAATAATATCTTCCACAAGGAATGGATGTGTATAACAAATGAGTTAGTGTACATAAAGCATGTAGTTTAGTGCTGACTAAATCTTTTTTTTTTTTTTTTTGAGACAGAATCTCACTCATTATGTCACCTTCAGTAGAGTCCCGTGGCATTGCAGCTCACTGCAACCTCAAACTCTTGGGCTTAGGTGATTCTCTTGCCTCAGCCTCCCAAGTAGCTAGGACTACAGGCGCCCACCACAACACCCATCTATTTTTTGTTGCAGTTGTCATTGTTGTTTTAGCTGGCCCAGGCTAGGTTCGAACCCACCAGCCTCAGTGTATGTGGCTGGCGCCATAACTACTGTGCTACGGGCGCCGAGCCCTAAATCATATTATTATGAAAAAACCCTCTATCAGTGTGTGGGCCAAAAATAGCAGTCAGGGCCTGGGATCGGCAAAAACCTGGGCAGAGGGGAATCTCAGGTGGACACAGGGGCCTTCTGAAATGGGAAGTGTTTGTTCTGTTCCCCTGGTATAAACCATACCAAGCATCATCTTCACACCTGGCCCTTTCTCAAGGAGGAAGAAAGAGACAGCCTCTGCCTGTGAACGGTCTGGTGGAACTAGGCTGGGAGATGCTGCAGGCAGGTGAGGAAATACGTGGGCTGGAGTGAGATACAAAGGATGCAGGTGTGACCCAAGATGGAACTAGTCTTGCCCTGCAAAGGGAGCTTTAGAGGAAGAGGACCATAGCTTTTCAGGATGTGGAAGGTAGAATGGATATGGGTGAGTGAAGGTTCTCATGAACTGTCTCCAATATTCCAGGCACTGTGCCCAGTGATTCATTCATCAATCAATACATATTTACTGAGCACCTACTACCTGCTAGGCAGTGTTCTAGGTGCCAGGGATTTAGGGGTGAATAAAAAAACAAGTGTCCCTATATTCCTGGAGCATATTTCCTACTCCAGTGTAGCTGGATGACACCCATTTTCTCTTTTTATCATTACAGTAGCCTGCATGGCTTTAAAGCAGTCTTTGCATCTAGACAAACCAGATCTGAGTTTGAATCTCAGCCTCACCTCCAGGCTTTGGGCGAGTTACTTAACTCCAGTGAGCCTCAGTGGATCCATCTGTGAAATGGAGATGATAACCTGTATGGGGCGGGTGGAGTTGTGAGGATTAAAGGAGATATTACTTCAAAGGGCTCAGCTCGATGTCTAGTACACTGTAAGTATCCAGTGAATAGTAGTTATATCAGTAGTTTAACAGTGAGGATGCGAAGGCTCAGCAAAGTTAAAGCACCAATCCAAGGTCACCCAGACAGTAAGAGACACAACCTAGACTTGGCCCAAGTCTGCCTGACTTCTGAGTGCCGCTGTTCAGAGCTCTGTCTTTAGGGTTCACAGCCACATTTCACTACATTTTAGCTGTTGGACCCCAGGCAAGTCACTTCACTTCTCTGAGCCTCCTGTCCTAATCTCCAAAATAAGATAAGAATAGTATCCACCTTGTAGAGTTGTGATGATCAAGTTACTATGTAGTAGCACAGAGCTTGGCACATGGTAAGAGTTCAGTAAGTTACCTGCTTGTCGTGCTGACGTGGATGCTGACGACAATACCCATCACAGACTGGTGAACACCAAGCAGGGGGCGGGGGAGGGTGAACACCTGGCACAGGGCAGACACTCAGTGCAGCTTTGCTGAATGAATGAGGTACATCCCAGGACACACCAACTCATAAATATCAGATGAGGATGGGATCTTAAAAGATTCCAAGTCCCTTGCTTCACAGATGACAAAACCAAGGCCCAGAGAAGTGCTTGAAGCTGTCCAAGGTCACACAGCCCAGCAGCTGATTTGATTAATGCCAAAGCTGGGAGGTTGGAGGAAGGCAAGGTTAAGAACAGGATGCTGTCAGAAAAGGGGGGCAGGGATGCTGCGTTAAATTCCAAATGGATGCAG
The DNA here is from genome assembly GCA_963574655.1 of Perodicticus potto. Taxonomy (NCBI): domain Eukaryota; kingdom Metazoa; phylum Chordata; class Mammalia; order Primates; family Lorisidae; genus Perodicticus; species Perodicticus potto. Next base: position 16,872 of record CAUYRH010100829.1, read on the forward strand.
AGAGCTGTGAACTGGCCAGGCGGGCAGCGAGGGAAATGTGGTTTTTGAAATGGAAGAGGATGACTTTAGCAGACACTCTCTGCTGCCCAGAGGGAGGGGGCAATTGCAAGGGTAGGGTGGGGGAGGAGGGCTAGGGCTGTGAAAGTCAAGAGCTTATTAATGCACAGAGAAGTTTCAACCATGGAGAGAGGAAGGACCGGATTTAAGAGCTACAGTCAAGGAAGTGGCATTGGGATCTGGCAACAGCTTGGATAGGGGGAGGGAAAAATGGACCCCAAGGCTGATGCTCAGAGAGGGGAGGGGGTCACACATTTTGCAGAGAAACAAAAGGAAGGAGAGGAGGCTAGAACCAAGAAACTCCGTAGCCCAAAATGTGAGGTTGTGAGTCAAAGGCACCTGAATTCTCTAGAGTCTCTGAACCTTCCATCTTTCTTTCGTGAATTCCCCAAAGTGCTGATTACCTCTGCTCCCTCTCCCACCTCCCATACAGACCCTCTGATCATACATCTTTGGGTGTGCCCTACTCACGCCAACATTCTATGACATAGAGGAACCCTAATTAGCTGTTTGAAGGAAGGGATTCAGAGCTCACTCCTCAAGTGGGCTGGGAAGAGAAGAACAGGGCGCCAGGCCATGTTGAGCCAGGCCGAGGCTAAGAGGCAAGGGGGTAACAAGAAGCCAGGTGAAGACCTGAGTAGGGATTTGGGGTAGTAGCAGCAAAGGGCAAAGAATGGTGGTTTCATAGGCAGCTGAGAAGGTTGAGGGGGACGGATAGGATCTCAATGTGGCCAAGAGGAGGACTCTTGGCAGGCTCAGTTCCTGTAGCGGAGAGGGCGGAAGGCAGATGGGAGGGGGCGAGAATAGGCAGAGCACAGGAAGGTGGAGGCTGTGGGTGTAGGCTGAGAGTCAACAGCCTCCCCCAACCTGAGGCCTCTGACCAGGCTCCTGGGTGGCATGGGGAGGGGGTCATCTCTCCAGGTAGTAAAGGGAGGGAGAGCCACAGTCAGGAAACAGGACCCAAGGGTGAGCTGCCCTGAGCATAGAGGATGCTCCTGTCCCGAGAGCCAGGCCTCAGTGATCTCCTCCGCGAAAAGTGCCTGCTGAAGCACTAGCTCTCAAGTCAGCTGATCATCAGAATTCCCTGGGGAACTGGTTAAAATGCAGAGTCCAGCAGTCCCCACTGTTACCGTGGGTCGTGCCCACCCCTGTTAATTCCAAACTCCCAGCACTAACAGGGCCTGTCTCAGTGACTCCCCAGTCCCAGGCAAGTAGGAGACAGTAACACAAACATCCGGTTGTAGCAACTCAGCTTCTAGCTTCCTCCTCTCCCTCTGGGGGGGTGGAGCTGATGCCTGGTCTCCTCCATACACAGTTGAATTTTTGATCCCCAGCAAGCTCCTCTTTCAGAGAGAAAAAGATGGGACCTAATGCTAACTGAGCCCCTACTGTCATAACAACCAGCATTTATTGATGGGTGACTATATACCTGCCAGATACTGTACCCTTAACAGCAATATATCATCCACCCTTCATTTAGCCTGCCGAGGGGGTTGTTCTGCCTGTTTCCCATACAGAGGAAACTGAGACTCAATGAGGTTAAATAACTTGCCCAAAATAACGCAGCTAGGGAAATGGCAAACTGGATTTTGAACTAGGGCCTGAGCCTGTGGACTGCATCACTGGACCAAATTCTGTTTGCCAGGCGCATGTCCAACGCTTCCCTCACATGGTCTTTATGTGAACTACCTTCCTTATTCATCCTAACAAATCCATGAAGTATGTATGCGTATCTCCATTTTACATCTGAGGAAAGAGGCACAGAGAGACTACTGGCTTGACTAAGTTGCAATAATGGCTAACTCATATTTAATAGAATGCCTACCACACAGAAACTTTGTTCTAAGCACTTTAATACATGTTGCCTCAGTTCATCTCCACATTTTACAGATGAGGAAACTGAGCCACAGAGATCCTGCCCATGGTGGTACAGTCAGTTAATGCAAGATCCGTAATTTAAAATCAGAAAGGGTGGCTCCTGAATCTGCGCAGAGCTTCTCCTCAGAGTGTGGTCTTCCAGCACCAGCATGGCCTGGGAGCGCGTAAAGACACGCGGAGTCTAGGGCTCCGCCCCGACCTGCTAACTCAGAGACTCTGGGGCCCTCTTCGGAGGTCTGCGAGGGATTCTGATACCATGCTTACTGAAGAACCACTGACCTCAACTATACCACTGGGTTAGAACCCTGGACTTTATGAATCAAAAGGTCACACCCTTTGTTTTCTGCCTTGATGCCCCTCTTCCTGACCTCACCCAGGCCTGGGAGAGGCATCCCCACCCTGCCCCAGAACCACTCTCTTCTCTCCCTCCCCGCCCCGCAGGATGACCTGTTCGCCGACCTGGCCAACCTAAGCCACCTCTTCCTCCACGGGAACCGCCTGCGGCTGCTCACGGAGCACGTGTTCCGCGGTCTGGGCAGCCTGGACCGGCTGCTGCTGCACGGGAACCGGCTGCAGGGCGTGCACCGCGCGGCCTTCCGCGGCCTTAGCCGCCTCACCATCCTCTACCTGTTCAACAACAGCCTGGCCTCGCTGCCGGGCGAGGCGCTCGCCGACCTGCCGGCGCTGGAGTTCCTGAGGCTCAACGCCAATCCCTGGGCGTGCGACTGCCGCGCGCGGCCGCTCTGGGCCTGGTTCCAGCGCGCGCGCGTGTCCAGCTCCGACGTGACCTGCGCCACCCCCCCGGAGCGCCAGGGTCGAGACCTGCGCGCGCTGCGCGAGGCCGACTTCCAGGCGTGCCCTCCGGCGGCGCCCACGCGGCCCGGCAGCCGCGCCCGCGGCAACAGCTCGTCCAACCACCTGTACGGGGTGGCCGAGGCCGGGGCGCCCCCAGCCGACCCCTCCACTCTCTACCGAGACCTGCCCGCCGAAGACTCTCGGGGGCGCCAGGGCGGGGACGCGCCCACAGAGGACGACTACTGGGGGGGCTACGAGGGAGAGGACCAGCGTGGGGAGCAGACGTGCCCCGGCGCGGCTTGCCAGGCGCCCCCGGACTCCGGTGGCCCCGCGCTCTCAGCCGGGCTCCCCATCCCTCTGCTTTGCCTCTTGCTCCTGGTGCCCCACCACCTCTGACTGCGGTGCTGAGGCTGAAGAGGCCGGTGTCCAGTCCCCACACCTCCCACTCCAGAGCTGCCCCCCACCCCCTGCCGACTTGCTGCCTTTCTTCCACCGCCTTTCTCCCCGCCCCCCACCAGACCACCTCTCCCTATCTCCTGGGCTGTCCTGACTTAGGCAGCCCCAAGGGGGCTTGTAAGGTAGCTCAGCCCTGTTCTCCCCCAACTCTGGCCATTGAATCTTCCCCATCCCAAGGCTGGGGTGGGGCACCCCAGGCAACCGCTGACCCCTCTTCCAGGGCCTGCAGTGGACGCCAGAGGGGCTTTCGCCTGCACAGCATCTTCCACCAGCAGAGCCTTTGGAAGCTCCCCTAGGGGAGCCCCACCCAGGACCCTTTGGAGGGACGCCTCAGTCAGGGCCAGGCTGACCCTGGGCTGCTGCTTATCCTAACCCCTCGACCTCCTGACACTGGAGGAATACTTTTCTCCTAAGTCTACTCTGGACACTTTTAGGGCGCCTGGAGAGAACTTTCCTCTCCACTATGGCCCCTGTGTGGTGAAGATCAAAAGAAGTTGTTTGGGAAAACAAAAATTTATTAAAAAATTCTATTATTTTACCTCCTGTAAGATTTTTTGGTTGAGGACCTCAAAAGTGGGAAGAGGTCTTAGAACTGTGAGGACTTGAGGGCCAGGAGGATTAGAAAAAATAATAGAAGGACAAAGAGGACTTGGGTGGGCTTAAGGAGGAAGCAAGCTAAGGTAAGGTTCTGGGGTGGAGGATATTAGAGGACAGGAGAGGAAGAAGAAATGGGAAGGGGTCAACAAGGCCTGAGTCAGGTGCACTGGAGGTAAGGGAGTGGAGTGGGGCTGGGGAGTATAAGAACAGATGATCAGGAACCTGGGGAGCCCCAAGTCTGGGGTCTTTACAGGGGCCTGTGTCAGGCTGGCTCTGAGGAGACTAATGAGTTGGATTGGGGGGACCAGCCAGGCAAAAGCTCTGATGGAGGAGGGGCTGCCAGGCCTGGGCCGGGGGAGGGAAGGATGCTGGTAAATCAGAGGCAGGCTGTCCAGGTCACAGAATTATCGTTGTGAAATATTCATGGGCCTTTGGTCCAGATGCTATTTCAGAACAGTGAAAACGAGAGGAGCATGTGAGCCTCAGGAAGAAGCCTAAAGCAATGCCATTCTCCACCACCCCCCACCTCTGCCACCACCAGCCCAGACAGACCCAGAGACGCCCATACGTGCACACCCACACTCTTGAGCTCTAGTTCACACACACTTGCCCAAAGCAGAGCTACGCAATACATCAGGAACACCAACCACCCACAGGTCCCACAAACAGGCAGATGCACCCCAAATACTGGCATGTGCACACAGCTCAGCTGGGACCAGCAAAGAGACTACCCCCAGAGTTCTCACATGCACAGATCCCCCCAGGCTCTCCAGACAACCCAGATTTACAGTCTTGAGCCACACATCCTGGAGCGGGAGGGACATTCAAGGCCAACCCCCACCATGCTCTGATGAGGAAATGGAGGCCAGAGAAGGGAAGGGACTTGTCCAAGATTTCCCTGCCCCCTTAAAGAAACAAAATTCATTCACCTCCCACATCCTGTGAGTGTACCCCCATTCTGTATTCTTTTTGTCTGCCAGACACCCAGCCTAGTTGTAGTTAAATGCCTCCCTTTCTCTAATCTCCTATATCTATTCAGTTACCCAGTCCCCCGCCTGGCCCCAATCCATACCTTCCTTCCCATTCCCTCTCCACCTCCTCGCTCCAGCTACTTATTACCTCATGCCTAGAATGTAAAAGAAAATAGCAATAACCTCCTCACTGGTTTTCCTACATTCAATCTCTCCCTCCCACCCAGCCTGTCCATGGTGACCAGATTCATCTGATCAAAATTTGCATTAAGTCATTATGTTACTCAGGAATCTCTAATGGTTCCCCATTGCCTACAGGTTAAAGATAAAAAACACTTTAACAAGGCATCCAAGATGCTTCAGAATCGGGTACCAACTGCTTTTCCAGCCTATTCTCCAGTTAAAACGTTTGCATCAGTTATCATGTACTTGAAACCCACAAACCTATTTCGAATGCTGCCTAAAATTCCTCAATCTTTTGGGCTCCTGAGCCCCTTTCCTCAGTTCACAGACTCCAGAGCCCTTTTCCAAGGCCAAGACTGCACCTGTCTGACGACATATGGGGACTCTTTCACTGCCCTTCACAGCAGGAGATGAGGCTCCAGCTATGGCTCCCCCAACCAGATGGGCGCCCCCAACTGGCCACCTTGGAAAGCACAGCCAGGCTTCAGCTATGCTGAACTGAGAGCGAGCATCTAACCCCCTGGAGAGAGGAATAGGAGGCCGCCACATGACAAGGTTTATAAGCCCTTAAGCCTCTAAGGTTCTTACACCCGAATTGGGAGGAGGGTGCTCAGCGCTGCTTTCTAAGCTACTGCCTTCCAACTTTAGATCCCTAATCCATGAGAGAACTCCTCTTCTGTGAAATATAAAGACTTGGGGCTCCCAGGATACAGCAGAAAGGAAATTTGACCACCACACTCCAAGAAGCCACAATACCAGGGATAGTCCAGGTGGCAGGCCCAAGGTCCAGCTGGGGTCAGGTTTACAGATGAATTTTTAATGCTTCCAGCCAGACTTGTCAGATGTTCCGAAACCTGAGCATCTCCTTTCATCTTTGTACACGATGCCCTTCCCCATTTGTGGGGGGAGGTAGGGTGCTGCAGGGAGGGCAGGTTTGGGACAGCTGCCCAATGCCCTCTGAAGAAATGGTTTAGGGGCAGTAAAAAAGGAAATAACCTAATTATTCTCCCACTTATTAGCTGTGTGACCTTGGACAAGTTACTTAACCTCTCTGAACATCAGTTTTTTTTTCTTTTGTAAGCTGAGGGTAATAGTGCCTGCCTAGAAAGTATTATTGTGTGGAGTAACTGCAATTGCCTGTGGAAAGGTGTCCTGTATGTTTATGGTTATTATCTTTCCTCAAGTCCTCCTGCCTCCCTCTCCTGATTTTCTTCCAATCCCAGAAGTGTCTCTGGCTTTTTCTTTGAAGGTGGGGACTTTCTTTAATGGTTGGTTCTGCCATCCTGCCTCAGGCCCAGACTGCCCGCCTCAAGATCCTTTGGCTTTCCTAGAAACCTCAGATGAGGTGAGGTCAGGGAGATAAGAAAGTAGGCGAGGCTGGTGGGATGAGAGAGGAAGACAGACCGTGAAGACAAAGCACAGGGGAGAGAATTACGGCAGGGCCCAGATAAGGTCTACACTTCTCAGCCAGGTACTGCAGGCCCTCCACAGTGCAGAGCTTACCGACAACTCCCTTGTATCACAGACACTCCGTAGCTCGAGCCACAGATCTATTTAGGATCCCTGAATAAAGAAAGGAAGGGAAGACCCTACTCAGAGAGAAGAGCCAAGTGCAGACTCATTCCTTCTTTATGTCACTTTCACTTCCCTCCCTCCCTTGCTTCCCTCAGATTTGCTGAGTCAGATTACCAAAGGGGGGCTTGGAACCCGCGTTTTAACAAGCCCTGTAAGGTTTGAGAAACATCTCCTGGAAGGTGGGGTGGTCTGTAGGGGGCAGAGCTGAGAATGCAGGGGTGGCAGTCCCAGATAATACTCCTGCGTGGAGAGGGTGATGCTGGGGATGGAGAATGAAGAATGAAGGAGGCAAAGTGAGAGAAGACCAACCCAGACCGGGAGGTGAGGCCCACAGCCACGGGGAAACTGGGAGCCCTCAGAAGAAAAAGAAGCCGTTCATAGGGTACCCCTTTTCGTGGCGATCTGAGACTCTGAACTTCTGAATCCAGAATGAGGATACCCTGGAAAAGCCCCGTTTCTGGGTCGGAGGGTCAGAAAGGAAGCCTGTCATCCCCGGGGACCATGGTCCCTCCCTTGAGGTTCAAGGCAGAGATACACTGATAACAGTCCATCACTGCTCCGGCCAGAGCCCTCCACCCCACCCCTCAGAACTCAGCTTGGGTCCAGCACCCGCCGACCTTTTCTCTCCCTGTTTCCCCCAGCCCCCAGCCCCAGCTCATCTGCATAAAGTTCCAATTAACACGTTTTTCCTTAGCTATTTGTGATCCCAGAACTCACTCCCAGCCAGGGAGCCCGCTTCCGGCCGCCTCCTCTTCGCCCTGGAGATCGCGGCCCCATTAACCCCAGCCACCCCGACCACTCCCTGCGGCCTTGACCCCGCCAAGGTGGGGAGTCGGGGAGAGGGGGTGAGGGGCTCACCCTGGGGGCGGACTGCGCGGCCAGGTCTGCCGCGGGCCGGAGGCCAGGGCTCTCCGGGAAAAGACAGGAGCTTGCCTGCCTTTCTTTCTGGGAAGAGATGGGGAGGGGGGCTTCTCCTGGGAGACTTGGGCGTCGAAATTCCTCGTTTCTCATCCTCCAGCCCCCGCACCCCTCCTCCTCCCCGCTACGCACCCTCTCCCCTCCCCAGCCATCTGTTCCACTCGGCAGCGCCGCGACAAACACGGCTCTAGCTCGCTTCCGCCCTTGCCCAGCCCCCTCCCCAAACTTCCCACGGGAGTTGGGGAATAAGGAGACGCCCTTCTCCTAGGAGGCCAAAATTTCTGCCTCCATCTCCCACTGGGTCCCAAGGCTCAGCTGCGGAGGGGCGAGAGTCCAGCACACGCCTCCCCCACCAATCCCCACCCCCCGCGCTTCCCTTTGCGAGGGTCGGTGGGGCTGGAGGTGAAACTAGACAGGGCGGGGGTCCGGAAAGGCGTAGGGCGAGTTCAAAGGAGGGGCAAAGCAAATCGGGAGTCTGGGTTCTGGAAGCTGAGACACAGGAAGGGTGGACCTGTGTGGCTAGAGGTTGGGGTTACCTTCCAGCCTCGCCGCCCCCTCTCTCCCTTCCTCCTCTCCCCGTCCCAGGTTGTGCCAACCGCAGCCACGCAGCGCCGCCTGGCGGGCACACCGCGTGCCTGGCGCGCACGCCCTGCGCTTCGCCAGTCCTCATCCCGCGGCCCTCGCCCCCCAGCCAGTTCACCGCTCTGGGTCAGCCTCCACGAAGACTATTCGGAAAGTTAGGAAGAGTACGGAACAGAGAGCGCAGTGAGACCCAGGCAGGTCTCCCGAGAGCCGCTGAACCCATGGGTGGGTGTTGTCCTACTCTGATTTCAGATTTGCGAAACAGGCAATACTCTTAAGTCAGGAATCTTGGCTTGGAGAAGCCAGGTCTCCAGACCCGTCTGAACTTGGTTTCTTATCTGAAAATGGATAGGTCAGTCTTCTTCTGACTTCTCAAGAGAACTTAAGACAAAGGGAGAGAAAAGGGCTTATCTGTAATGCTGTCTTCCAGCGCTAACCTTTGGGAATCCTGTACCAGATTTTCTGGGGAGGCTGAATAAGACCTCATTTCTGCCCAATTGCCCAGGAAAGACCTGTGACTTGGATTCTGCAGTCAGTTGGGGGTTGGGGGGAGTACCAAACTCAGCTCCACCAGCTACCTACCACTTGGGCTTGCATGCCCTTGGGGTTGTACCTTAACCTTTCTGGGCCTGTTTCCTCAATCTATGAAACAGGATGATGATGTTGACTTCTTGGGCTATAGTGCGGGTGAAATGAGATATGCTGTAGAATAGACAGATCTTCACTCAGCCTAATTTTCATTGTCCCTCCCTTCTAGGACTCACTCTAACCTCTAAGGCTTATGTCCCCGGCACACAGGCAGGTGTAGGGCTGAGATAAAAAAGGTGTGTCCTTCTGGAAGGATTTTTGTCCTCAAAGATGATATCTTCCTTTGATGCAGATTGTTTTAAAGCCTCTAATTATTTATTTACTTTAAAACCTCCTTTTAATGTTAAAACTAAATGTAAATATAGTATAGAATGAAGCTTGAAATGTACATGAAGTTTTAAGATATAATAGGAGACTACAAAAAAAGTTTACTTTCCACAGGCACCGGAGATGCTCTGGTGGGAAAGTTTGAGTCATCTCTTAGCATTCTTTCTAAAGCATTCTTCCCTGATCCCTTGTATGGACAAAGGCCAGCTTCCCAGATGTGCCCTAAACCCTGGGAAGTAGAGGGCAGGAGCTGGACTCTCTCCAGGCATTAAAGGCAGGGAAGGATTGGGATCAGGGAGGTGAACCAGCCAGCCAGAGACAGGCTTGCAGGCCAACCATCCTACTTAATGCCCAGCTGAGCTGGGGTGAGGAAGAGGGATGGGGGTGCAGCCCCACTTCCACCACCAAAGACAGGCGCATGTCAGCCAGTCTCTCACTTCCCTTTTTATTTCCTCTAAGGCTTGCAAGAAGCAGCACCAGGGAGGGTACCTGCCCTCCAGCCTCTGGAAGGGGCCTACCCCCTATACCCCACCTGGGACACAGCCAGCACCTCAGGCTCCTTTCTTTCTGAGGAAAGGTTGCATTGCACACACACACACATACACACACATGCGTGCATGCACACTCTTGGCAGCTGGGACCAGAGGGGGGTAGCCCATTCACTGATTGCACAAGCACCATGAGGGGCCAGGAGGCAAGCCCCTAGGACGAAGGCTGCGAAAAGGGTACCGCATACCCTGGTGTCCTCCAGTCCATGGAGGACAAAGGCATAATCCCTCGAGCAGAGATTGTCTTCAGTCAATGGAGCACTGCTTTGGGGGACTTTTTTTTTTTTTTTTAGGGATTTTTTTTTCCTTTTGTCAAGTCCTTACAAAAATAGAACTCTTGATATTTATAAATCCATAGCCCCTGGCTCTATGTGAATGTTACAGGTAGAAAAGCCACATGGGGCATTCCCTTTGGTTGCTCAGGCCTTGCTGCCTGTTGTCCAGGTCTCGGCCTCAGGAGTCTATGCAGTCACCTCAGGACTGTTGAGCACCTTCAGTGGGCCCGCCCCGTTGGCAGTGTACTCCTTCTGGAGCCGGGCACGGTAGTAGAAGAGGTAGGAAGGTAGCAGGAATCCAAGGAGTGAGAATAGCAAGAGGCCAAAATTCACCTTTAGGACAAAGAGAGAGAAACAGAGTTAAGTAGGTACCTATTTCCCCTCCATCATCCTCAGAGAACTTCCTTAGTCTCCACAAGGGTTGACACAGGGGGTGGGCAGGGGAAGAGACAGGGACATTCCTGAACATCCCATGGCCAGCTGCAGAAGGACTATCCCACCAGCAGATTAGGTCCCAAAATGCCCAGGCATTTTTGCTGCAGGTACGGGACTAGAATGAAAAATCCAGCTAGTACTTATTGTGTGCAATCACTGTTCCAGCATTATCTCTTTTAATGTTCAGCAACCTTGCAAAGTGGCTAACACTGCTTGGATCTAATGAGGGACAGAGCCTGGTCAGTGACCACCCTGTATGGCACTCTCTAGGTAGATATGAAGAAGGCCACAGCACCATAGCAAATTTGGGCTGGCTAGGCTGTTCCAGAAATAAGACCTTCTGGGCTAGCAGCTCTGACCCCTGGAGATGTTGACCCATGGGGCTCTGTTCAGGGTGGGGAGAGGAGGCTCTCAGGCCCAGTTCAAGGAGCTGGCTGGGATGCACAGCCTAGAGGACAGGCAGCTAGGAAGGCCCAGGACAGCGGCCCTCACACGGGGTCTGACTCAGTTCACACTCACCCTGCCTGCGTAACTCACTGTGTGACTTTGGGAGTAATCACAGCTCTAAGTATGTCCTTCTCAGGGTTGCTGTGACAAAGATTAAGTGAAATAAAGTATACAGTACGCGGTGCATGCTCAGTAAATGGCAGTGGTTTCTCATCACAGTTCTCATGGAAGAAGGGCTTATGTGTGGGTAGCCCCACAGGACAGATGGAAGATCAGCTTCAGGGAGGCAGCTGCCAGCTCAATGTCAGCAAAAACCTTTCTGACAACAACAGTGATGCCTCATGCAGGGGTGGGTGCTCCACCATGAGCACTGCGGGGAGGAACCCCCTTTCAGGGGTGCTGGAGAGGAGATCCCCGCTCTGGGTGGAACTGGATCAGACTGGTGGCTCCTGAACACCAACCCAAAGATCAGAATTGGGCCACTTCACAAATCACCTGGGAGCTTATTAAAAACAAGACTCCTGGGGTCAGGATGAGAGATGCCAATTCAGTAGGATGGGGAATCTGTATTTTTAACATTCTGTGAAGGGTTTCTAAGGGGCAGCCAGCTTGGGAACCCCCAGATTAGAGCCTTCCAAGACACCTCTGGCTGAGATGAGAGAAGTGAAGGATTCCTTCACACACAAGCCCCCTGCCCCGGCACCCAAGCCAACCCCTGCTCTCACCCAGAAGGGGTCTCCTTGCAGGGGGCCCACCATGGCCATGAACAGTGCCTGCTGTAACAGGGCAAACACCGCACTGATGAGGGACTGCAGGCCCGTCAGCGTTCCGAAGTGGTTGGACGGAAACCTGTCCAAGAGAGAACAATGTATGTGGTGACCCCCTCCAGCCCAGTCCAGCATCCCTCAGGTCCCTTCCTCCAGATGTCATGGGGTGGTGCTTGAGCGTTCAGGCTCTGTGCATGAGCTTTTTGGTCCCTACCCTCAAGGGAGTGCATATGCCATGACTTTAAGGGTACAGAGCTGGGTTCTGACATCTCTGGTCTGTGTGATAACAGCTAGCAGTCCAACCTCTCTGGGCCCCCACCTCCTCTACTAATAACCAGGACAGCAGCAACCTTGCAGGCTGTTCACTTTATTCTTTCAACAAATATTTATGGAGCTCCTACTATGTGCCAGACACTGTTCTATGTGCTGAGATAGAGCAATGAAACTAACAAAAATCCCTGCCTTCAGCTCGGTGCCTGTAGCTCAGCAGCTACGGCGCTGGCCACATACACCAGAGCTGGTAGGTTTGAACCCCGCCTGGGCCTGTCAAACAGCAATAACAACTACAACAAAAAAATAGCCAAGCATTGTGGCGGGCACCTGTAGTCCCAGCTACTTGGGAGGCCGAGGCAAGAGAATCGCTTAAGTCCAACAGTTTGAGGTTGCTGTGAGCTGTGATTTCACAGCACTCTACTGAGGGCAACATAGTGAGACTCTGTCTCAAAAACACAATAAAAAATAAAATAAAAAAGTCCTGCCTTTGTGGAAATGACATGCTTATGGTGTAGGTGGGGGTGTGACAATAAGCCAGGAAATGTGGGGGTGCATTACAGGATTGAGTGTGCAGGAGAAAAGCAAGCAGAGAAGAGGGTGAAGGTGGCAAGGGGGCTGCAAGTGTAGACAGAATGGCCAGGGAAGGCTTCACTGAGAAGGGGCCTGACAAAGGGGAGAAGGCAAGACTGGGAGCCTTGCAGATTTCTGGAGAATGTTTTATAAACAGAGACCTACTAAGTGCAAATGTGCCGAACAGGGAATGTGCTTGGGGTGGCTGAGGCAGAGTGAGCACAGGAGGGGAGGTCCTGGGGCCAGGTCTTATGGAGCTTTTAAGGTCACACAATAAAGTCTTTGGCTTTTACCCTAAGTGAGGAAAGATGGAAAGTCCCAGATTGACATGAAGAGACTTATGTTCTAACAGGGGACTCTAGCCCTTGTGTTAAAATAGACCAAGGGAGGATCAGGGCAGACGTGAAGAGACTGGGGTGTGGAAGCGGCCACAACAATCCCACTAGAGATGATGACAGCTAGGACCAAGGTGGCAGCAGTAGAGGGGAAAAGAAGGGGTCGTATTGGAGTATGTGGAAGGAGGATGGGCTGAAGGTGGAATGTGAGGAAGGGAAGAATCAAGGAGGAGTCCAAGGTTTCGGCTTGAGCAGATGAAGGAAAAGAGCCACCTCCTACCAAGATGTCTGCAGTGAGTGAAGGAAAAGGGGACGTCCTCTGCCTGCCATAGAGGGAGGATGCCCTCAATAATGGTCATGATTTTGTCATCACTATTGTAATGTCCTATGTTACTCTGTCACCCCCACAGGGGAGGGTCACTCACAGCACCTGGCAGCGGAAGCCAAACATGCTTGTTGTTCATTTTCTTCTTCTTTTTTTTGTTTGAGACAGTTTTACTTCGTCACCCTTAGAGTACTGTGGCATCACACCTCACAGCAACCTCAAACTCTTGGGTTCAAGTGATTCTATTGCCTGAGCTTCCCAAGTAGCTGGGACTACAGGCACTTGCCATAACACCAGGCTATTTTTACAGATGAGGTAAAAAGCAATTTTACAGATGCTCTGGCTCAGGCTGATCTCGAACTCCTGAGCTCAAGCAATCCAACCTCTTCAGCCTCCCAGAGTGCTGGGATTATAGGCATGAGCCACATTTTTTTCTTTCATTTAATATTTATCAAGCTCCTGGGCAGGGCCCGTAGCTCAGTGGGTAGAGTGCCGGCCACATGCACTGAGGCTGGTGGGTTCGAACCCAGCACAAATCAGCTAAAAACAATGACAACCGCAATTAAAAAAAAAAAAAAAATAGCCGGGCACTGTGGTGGGCGCCTGTAGTCCCAGATACTTGGGAGCCTGAGGCAAGACAATCGCTTAAGCCAGTGGTTCTCAATTTTCCTAATGCCGTAACCCTTTAATACAATTCCTGTGGGTCACAACCCACAGGTTGAGAACCGCTGGCTTAAACCCAAGAGTTTGAGGTTGCTGTGAGCTGTGAGGCCACATCACTCTACCCAGGGTGACAGCTTGAGACTTATCTTAAAAAAAAAAAAAATCAAGTTCCTACCATGTGCCTGCACTGTTGTGGGTGCTAAGATAGAGCAATGAAATCAAGCCAATGGCTGTGAGACCAGCCCAGGGGAGAATGAGAACTGGTGGTGCTCAACATGAAGAAGGAATGTTATAAGGCAAACAAGACTAACACTGGGAAATTTCTTCAGAGCAGACATGGGTAGGAGAGGAGGTCACTTCGAAGGCCGTTCTAGAAACAAAATGTCTTCAAGTATTTCAGTTTCCTCTAAGGGGAGATTTTCCCAAGGTGGAAGTCATCCTGCAGAGGGTAGGCTGCCTTTGAGGAAATGAGGGGCTCAGAGAGGGCAGACAGAGTGTTCCAGGCAGCTTCCAAGGTCCCCGACAACTCTTGAGATGTCAGCATTCAAGGGTGGTGGGACAGGTGCACTGAGGGGGGTCTGGGGTCCTCCCAAGTCTGCTGGTTATGGGAGCAAAGGTCAGGAAGGCAATTAGCCCAGAGGACTCACACTGCAGCGTAGAGACTTCCACAGGCAGAGTGGAAGAAACCTCGAACCATGGTGTGCAGGACAAAGGTCACAAACTGAAACCACAAAGAGAGCGAAGAGGTTAAGAAGTATGGAGGCAGAGAGAAGGCGGGGTGAAGAGGGAATCGGGACCATCCTGAGCCCATGTCCGTGTTCTTACCCCCACACCAACCCAATCTACTGGAAACACTTTCTGGAGAACCTAGAAAATAGTCAGATCCAGACCAGCAGACGAGCGCCATGCTTCCTGGAAGGCAGGCGTACCATGAAACATCCCTTCAGCGAAGTCCAGGGGATCAGGGAGAGAAGGATGAAAGTAGGTACCTGGAGGTGTAAGTTGTTGATGAGGCAGGTGATGCCGAAACCTACAAGCAGGAAGTTGGTCAGCGTGAAAGCATTGATGGCATTGGTGAGCTTCTGGATCTTATGGTAGCGTGGTCTGGGGGACTTGGTGGCAACCCCATCCCTAAGGAGAAAAGGGAGTCACTGGCCAGTGCCTCTGCCTCCCCAGAAGCTGCCTGGTTCTTGGCCAGACCCCCTTTTGATGCCTTCACCATTGAAGCAGCAAAAAAGGTAGAAATCATTTCTCCAGCTCTGTTTCTCCAAGTGTGGCTCATCTACCCAACTATACAAGCATCAGCTAGGCGCAGCAATTCTCAACCTGTGGGTCATGACCCCTTTGGACTGTATTAAAGGTTCAAGGCATTAGGAAGGTTGAGAACCACTGACTAGGGGCTTTCTTTTTCTCTTTTTGCAGTTTTTGGCTGGGGCCAGGTTTAAACCCACCACCTCTGGTATATGTGGGCCGGTGCCCTACTGACTAGGGGCTTTCTTAACATGCAGACTCACAGGCTGAGCTCTAGGCCCCAGAATCTCTAAAATTTCGACAATTATCTCCACCACTCCCTGTTTCTCATGCACACTGAAATTTGAGACTCAAGGACAATAAAGGAAGGTAGAGAATGGAGAATCCTCACAACATCTCTCATCAGAAGCCCCCAGAAAGGGCTGGGCATGGTGGCTCACACCTGTAATCTTAGCACTCTGGGAGGCTGAGGCAGGTGGATTGCCTGAGCTCACAAGTTCAAGACCAGCCTGAGCCACAGCGAGACCCCCACCCCTAAAAATAGAGGAGCATTGTGGCCGGTGCCTGTAGTTCCAGCTACTCGGGAGGTTGAGACAAGAGAATCGCTTGAGCCCAAGAGTTTGAGGTTGCTGTGAGCTGTGATGCCACAGCACTCTATCGAGGGCAACAAAGTGAGGCTCTGTCTCAAAAAGGAAAAAAAAAAGAAGCCCCCAGGAAGGTGTCTCTGCCCACTAGCCTGATGGAAACAGATGCCATTCTGAGAACAGCAGCTTAGCCCCTGACTGCTCAGTAAGCTTCTCTGGTGTGATCAAGGGCTTTGAGGCCAGCCCAGGGGAGAGGTCAGCAGGCTGGGGTAAAGGCAGGTAGCCCATCTGTGCTGGACAGAAGGTCCCTTCTAGTGAATCACAGCTATCAGGACCAGAGGGTAGAGGAGGGCCCTTAGACGCCTTCTCTCCTATTCTCCCTCTCCCATCTTCTTAGGAAGAAGAAAGAGACTATTGGAATTAACACAAAAAGAACAAAAGCAGTCAGAAGACCTAGTTCAAGACCTAATAGGGGTCTCCTGTCAACAAGGAAGCCCCCAGTGACCCCTGCCTCCTAGTATTCTGCCCCTTTGTGCAGTCCCCTTGCCACACTGTACCAGGGTTGCTCTTTGTGACCAACAGAATATGATGGAAGTGATTGTATCTGGCCACAGGGGACGAACCGAATCAAAGCAGACTCTCCAACCTAGCCAAGCCGTCAGACCACTGTACCCTGACCTCTGCACTACAGCTTTTTTGTTTTTTTGAGACAGAGTCTCAAGATGTCACCCTGGATAGAGTGCCGTGGTATCACAGCTCACAGCAACCTCCAATTCCTGGGCTCAAGCGAGTCTCCTGCCGCTGCCTCCCAAGTAGCTGGGACTACAGGCACCCGCCACAACGCCCGGCCATTTTTTGGTTGCAGCTGTCATTGTTGTTTGGCGGCCCGGGCTGGATTCGAACCCGCCAGCTCAGGTGTATGTGGCTGGCGCCTTAGCCCGTTGAGCCATAGGCGCCGAGCCCTGCACTACAGCTTTATGAAAGACCCTGAGTCAGAATCACCCAGCTAAGTCACTCCCCGGTTCCCAACTCTTAGAAACTATATAAGATGATAAATGTTTGTTGTTTAATGATGCCAAGATTTGGGATAATTTATTATATAGCATTTGATATCTAACACACCAGCTCTATCTCTTCCTGGACTTAAGAAGCCTTTATTTTTTATTATTCTTTTGTAATAATTTATTTTCTTTCTCTCTCTCTCTTTTTTTTTTTTTTTTTGAGGTAGTCTCACTCTGTTGCCCAGGCTAGAGCACCATGGTATCAGCCTAGCTCACAGCAACCTCAAACTCCTGGGCTCAAGCAACACTCTTGCCTCAGGCTTCTGAGTAGCTGGGACTACAGGCTTATATCACAATGTCTGATTAATTTTTTGCATTTTTAGTAGAGATGGTGTCTGGCTCTTCCTCAGGTTTGTCTCAGCCTGCGTCTCCCTGCCAGAGTGCTAATATTGTAGGTGTGAGCCATTGCACCCGGCCAATAATTTGCTTTCTTAAAAGAAGGAATCTAACTATGTTGCCCAGGCTGATCTCAAACTCCTGGGCTCAAGTGATCCTCCCACCTCAGCCTCCTGAGTATCTGGAACTATAGGTGCACACAGCCAGGCCTGGATTTCTAAGAAGGCTTTAGAATGTACCCTTTTAACATAGGTTCTAGGCTCAGCTCCTGTGGCTCAACAGGCTAAGGCACCAGCCACGTACAACTGAGCTGGTGGGTTCGAATCCAGCCTGGGCCACCAAACAATAACAGCTGCAATCAAAAAATGGCCGGATGTTATGGCGGGCACCTGTAGTCCCAGCTACTTGGGAGGCGGAGGCAAGAGACTCGCTTGAGCCCAGGAATTGGAGGTTGCTGTGAGCTGTAATGCCATGGCACTCTATCCAGGGTGACAGTGTGAGGGTCTGTCTCAACAACAACAAAAAAAAAAAACCATAGGTTCTAGAGCTTGCTATTAAAGGATGTGCAATCTTGAGTAAGTTAATTAACTGTGTAACCTATGTCTTAGCTTCCTTAACTGCAAAAGATTGTTTTGCTTGAGACCAAGAGTTTGAAACCAGCTTGAGTAAGTAATACACTGAGACTCTATCTCTACTTTAAAAAAAAAAAAAGGCTCGGCACCTGTGGCTCAACGGGCTAAGGCGCCAGCCACGTGCACCTGAGCTGGTGGGTTTGAATCCAGCCGGGGCCCGCCAAACAATGACGGCTGCAACCAAAAAATGGCCGGGCGTTGTGGTGGGCACCTGTGGTTCCAACTTGGGAGGCAGAGGCAGGAGCCTCGCTTGAGCCCAGGAACTGGAGATTGCTGTGAGCTGTAATGCTGAGGCACTCTATCCAGGGTGACAGCTTGAGGCTCTGTCTCAAAAAAATTAAAAAAAAGAAAAAGAAAAAAAAAAAACCAGATAGCTGCTGGAGAACTAAATGAGTTGGTACAAGGTGCCTAGTGCACAGTCAGCACTGAATGTTAGCTATTCTTGTTACCAAGTAAGCCATGTCTCTTCTCTTTTTTTTTTTTCCTAGAGATGGAGTCTCACTTTGTTGCCCTTCGGTAGAGTGCTGTGGCGTCACAGCTCACAGCAACCTCCAGCTCTTGGGCTTAGGTGATTCTCTTGCCTCAGCCTCCCAAGTAGCTGGGACGACAGGTGCCCGCCACAATGCCCAGCTATTTTTTGTTGCAGTTTGGCTGTGGCCTGGTTCGAACCAGCCACCCTTAGTATATGGGGCCGGCACCCTACCCACTGAGCCACAGGCACCACCCAAGCCATGTCCCTTCTTAGCCTCAGTTTCCTCATCTGTAAAATGGGTGGGCACCCTTGCTCTCCCTAGGCTCAGCAGAGTGAAATATGATACTGGATGTAAAAGCACAGAGAAAATGAAAAGCACTGTTTGACCACTTGCTGTCATCATCCCTATGCGGGTCACCTGGCATCTCTGAGGTCGGTGCCCTCAGCCGGGGTGTCCACACAGTCCTTGATCCGCCAGTCCATGATGTAGCCGATGAGGGGGCAGGTGAGAAGGCACAACAGCTGCATAGCCCCAAAGACAGAGGTGTAGAACCCAACTAGGATACCAAAGGGAATAAGGTCGGGAGCTGGCATGAGAGAGGCCAGAGAGTCCCTTCCGCTGACCCCAGACTCTTAGATCCCCAAATGCCCAAGGTCACCAGAGTGGGCCCACCCCACCCCCTGCAGAGAGGGCAATGGCAGGTGGGTATAGGCCATGGTCCTGCTCTCCTCTCCCTACCTGTCTCTGATGCCTTTTGGCTCTGTTCACTTGTCTCTGTGGGAAAGGGGAAAGGTATGTTAAGGAGAGCTCAGCCAGAATGACCCTCCTGTGCCCCACACCCCCTACAGGCCTCCACAGCGCCTCACTCTGCTCCTGGCCGCCGAGCATTATGAACTCCAGCATCTTGTTCATGGCAGCCATGTAGAAGATGATCCGCAACTGGGTCATGCCCATGGTGAGGAGGCTCCACAGGAAAATGGGGGCACAGAGACTCTTTCGGAAAGGGACAGACCCTGGGGAGATAGCAAGGAGTGCCCTTGAGCCCCAGCCCACCACTGCCCTCTGTCCCAGCTCATGCAGTTCTACCAGTGGGCTCTGTGTTACTAACTACATAATGCCCAGCTAATTTTTTCTATTTCTCACTCTGTCACCCTAGGTAGAGTGCTATGGCATCCTAGCTCATAGCAACCTCAAACTCTTGGGCTTCAGCAGTCTTCTTACCTTAGCCTCCCAAGTAGCTGGGACTACAGGCGCCTGCCACTGCATCTAGCTAGTTTTTCTACTTTATTTATTTATTTTTATTTTTTTTATTTTTTTGGAGACAGAGTCTCACTATGTCACCCTCAGTAGAGTGCCGTGGTGTCACAGCTCATAACAACCTCTAACTCTTGGGCTTAAGCGATTATCTTACCTCAGCCTCCCAAGTACCTGGGACTACAGCAGCCTGCCACAACATCTGGCTATTTTTTTTGTTGCAGTTGTCATTGTTGTGTAGCAGGCCCAGGTGGGGTTCGAACCTGCCAGCCCCGGTGCATGTGGCCGGTACCCTAACCACTGAGCTAGGAGTGCCAAACCTAGTTTTTCTCATTTTAGTTGAGATGGGGTCTAGTTCATGCTCGGGCTGGTCTGGAACTCCTAAGCTCATGCAATCCACACCTTCCAGAGTGCTATTACTACAGGTGTGAGCCACCATGCCCAGCCGGAGGGACAGATGGTGATGGAAAAGTTCAGGCTCCCATGCCCAAGTTCTCACCCAGCTCTAAAACTCTATACAGAACATTGGTAGGTGACCACCTATGCTTTGTATGGTAATATTCTGAAGCACCTGCCATGGGCTACATCCTTGACACGTATTATCTCATTTAATCAAATCTGACAACAGAGCTGGGTGCAGTAGCTCATGCCTGTAATCCTAGCACTCTGGGAGGCCAAGACAGGTGGATTGTTTGAACTCACAAGTTTGAGACCAGCCTGAACAAAAGGAAGACACTGTCTCTACTAAAAATAGAAAAACTGAGGCAAGAGGATTGATTGAGCCCGAGTTGGAGGTTGATGTGAGCTATGACACCAAGGCACTCTACCCAGAGTGACAGCTTGAGACGCTGTCTCAAAAAAAAATCTGACAACAGCCCTGTTCTTTACCACATTTTACAGGTGAGGAAACTGCAGCTCACAGAGCTCTATGACTTGCCCAAGCTCACAGGGCCTGATTCTGGCTCATGCCCTTAACCACTCTGCCTCTGAGGATGGGCCGCAGGGGAAACCATCCTTATAACCACACACCATTCTGCACCTTACAAAGAACTTCCATGTCTGCTGTGGTATTCAACTGTCACAACAACTTCCCTGTGAGGTGTTATTAGTGCTAGTCTAAGCAATAAGGAAATGAAGAGCAAGATGAGGTGGTCTACTCAAGTCATATGGCCCATAAGTAGGGAACAGGACTCAAACCCCCATCTCCTGAGTCCAAGGGACTTCTTCCTGCCAGGCATGATGGTTCATTTCTATAATCCCAGCATTTGGGAAGCTGAGGTGGGAGGATCACTTGACGCCAGGAGTTCAAGATCAGCATAAACAACATAGTGAGACCCCCCAATATCTACCCCCTAAAAGGAATTTCTTCCACTAATCATGGAGCCAGCAGTCCTAGGGTTTCAAGTCCCTTAGAAAATGGTCCAGGCAGGTGGGTGCAGACCCTCCTACAGCCAGCAGGGGGACATCACCAGCCAGGTGCTGGAGGGCTCTTGCCAGGTGGCTCTCTGGTTTGGCTGCACCTGATGCAATAGAGTCATACGTTGCAGGGTGCTCAAAAGAAACCAGCTGCCCCACAGCATCAGAAACACTACAACCCCATTCTGGAACTTCCTCCCATCCTGAGAATCCAGTAGGGTACCCCCAAATCTGAACTTCCCGAAGCTTTGATTTCCCCATCTGTAAATGGGAAGCATGCCCCACCTACATCATGGGTTATTGTAAGGACTGAGAGAAGAAATACTCAGACATGAGTGCTCACTAAGCATAAGCATCCACCTGCCCCGTCCCCCAAGGCAGGCACCTTGATCAGAAGAGACACTTACTCTCAGGAAGTTTTTCCGAGGTAGCACGAACATCCTGGGATGAGATGAAGATGTCATCCCCCTCCTCCAGGCTTGGGGCCTTCTGGCTCAGCCGCTGGCCCACCGTGGTCACGTGGGTATAGAAGCGGTCACCTGTCACCTTGTGATCCAGGGCCAGCCCACTGAGCTTGATCTTCTTTCTGCCGACAGCCAGGCCAGAGAGTGTGGGAACCAGACACCAGAGCCCAGCCCCAACAGTCTATCACTAGGCAGCTGTCCGAGTCTGTCCCAGCACCAACATGCCCAATGATAAGCTCCCAAATGCAGGGATCCTGTCTGTGTTGCTCAGAACCTGCCCCAGGGACCAGCTTAGCACAGATGCCCAAGTAGAGAGTACATCAGCTGTTTTTCACTTGGGCTCTCCCCATAAAGGAAGAAGCAATCAAAATCTCAGACAGGAGTCAGCCCTCTGACTCCCCCTTTTAATGGTGTGACCTACAGCATGTCACTTTGTTTTCTGCACTTCTGTTATTAATGAAGTCAATAATAGAATCTACATCACATAGCTGTATGAGAATGGTGTGGGGGCTAAGTACAGTGCCTGGCATAGAGTAGGCACTCAATAACTGTCAGTTACATGACCGTCACCCTATGTGCTTGTTGTGGAGCATCACCCACTACCACTAATGAACTGACATGCAGGTGGGAAACCTTGGCATTTAGGTTGCCCCACAAAAGGTGGGGTACTTGGTTATTTTGTATCCCCCATTTTGGTCTACATGGCATCTGGTGCTATTGCTGGGGTCCCTCTGATCTCCTCTTCCAAACCCACAAAGGATAATATCAATAATAGTATGTTTTGGTCACCTATTATGTGCCAGCTCTGTGACTTAAAACACCTGTGGATGGATAGGAGCAGGCCCACTGCACAGATGAGAAACAGAGCTCAGAGCACTCAGGCAATTTGCCAGGCTCAGATCTAAGCTGAAGTCTCCCTGACTCCAAAGCTGATTCTCTCCATCCTTCCACCACAGCTTGGCTCCCCTTCTGCAGCGGAGTCGTCCCTGCCCACTCTAGCCACTCACATGTAATTAACTTCCTCAGGGGCAGGAAAGGCTTCAACAGGCCAGTTGAGGGCACAGTTCAGAAAGATAAGGCAGGCCAGGCCGGACCAGGTGAACATGATGACCACAAAAGCCACACCAGCATCATAGATCAGCTGTGGGAGGAGGGGAAAGGCTCATAGGGGAAGTCCCTTGGCCCCAGACCCCACTCAGGTATAGCCCAGCGCTCAGAGGCCTTAAAAGAAAGTCTCTTCTATCCAACTCTTTGTGCCCAATTTGCAGATGAGGAAATCAAGGCCAGAAGCAAAGAGTCAGATCCAGAAAACTCACCACTTCCCTTCCTTTTTCACTTAAGTCTCCCTAAACAGGTGGGAAAAAGCTCTCATGGAAGTACTGAAGTTGCTGGCCACTCCTTCAAAATGTCATTGAAATCTCAATTGTTATCTTAAAAAGGTACACTCATTTTGCCCATAATTCTACTAACATTCATCTTTATTTTTACACAAAAGTGTCCAGGCTGGGTGCAGTGGCTCATGCCTGTAATTCCAGCATTCTGGAAGGCCAACACAGGTGGATCACCTGAGCTCATGAGTTTGAGACCAGCCTGAGCAAGAGTGAGACCCCGTCTCTAAAACAAAAATAGGCAGGTGCTGTGGCGGATGCCTATAGTCCAGCTACTGGTGAGGCTGAGGCAAGAGAATCGCTTGAGCCCAAGAGTTTGAGGTTGCTGTGAGCTATGACACCACAGCACTCTACCAGGGGAAAGAAAGTAAGACTGTCGGGCAGCCCCTGTGGCTCAAAGGGGTAGGGTGCCGGCCACATATGCCGGAGGTTGGGGGGTTCAAACCCAGCCCCGGCCAAAAACTGCAAAAAAAAGAAAAGAAAGTAAGACTGTCTCAAAAAAAAAGTCCACTTCATATTAGGTGCAAAGGAAAAATTAATGGTCTAGGTTTACCAGGCCTTAATGGCACATTCCCTGGGGGAAAGGCTAGCCCAGTCTGTGAAGCCTCATCTCATCGTTCACAGGTGGTTCTAGGTGGCACAACTGAGTGATATGGGAGGAAGTGCTAGTCCTCTGCCTAAGGTCTCCAGAGCCCAGGACAGGTAGCTTTGGAATTGGTTGGGATTTTGTGCAGAGCTATCAGCCCCACTCATGGGAGATCTGGGCACAGAGATAATGTCTTCCTCCTGTCCTTCCCATACTCTCCACTAGAATGACTAATGTCTGCCCTACACTCAGGCTCCCGCTCAGAGGTCTAAATGTGCCTGGGAAAACCTTTGCTCCTCCAAAGCAGTAGGCCTTGAGGCCTTTTCCTCCTTGGAGGCAGGACAGAGCTTCAAAGAGCCATACCCACACATGTGTGAAGATGAAATCTGGTTCCTCAAACTCTACTCCTTTAGTTGAAGAGAAAGGGGAAACACTCAACCGCTATGCCTGCCCGCCAGAAAACTTGATGACAACCCACCACATTCTCACTCGCAAACTCCTTTGGAGAGACTGAGCAAAAGTACCTTCTAAACTAAAAAATTAACTGCCCAAGGTGCAGTGTGAGGAGCTCATCATGGCCCAGTAAAGAATTCTTTGATATCTTTTGACAGAGGAAAAAACAGAAGCCCCTGGCTTGCCCCAAACTAAAACTCAGATCTCCTGGCTTCCTGGTCCACCACACTGACTTGTCCAGGATACAGCCTGGAATGGACTACGTTTTTGATCTCAGATCAAGTCATTCAGCTTTGTCTGAAGATGTGGAAAAAGATACGGCCCAAAAAACTGGATGAAGCCAGAGAGTCAGGGACCTTGAATGCATGCGAAGGGGTCGGACTTGATTTTGTAGATAAAGCAAAACCACTGAAGGTTTTTCAGCAGGTATGTGGGCCAGTTCTCCATCAAAGGTCATTCTGGAAGTCATGAGAAAGATGAACTAGAGAGAGAAAAGATCACAAGCAGGGAGACCAGCCCAGGAGAGAGAAGGAAGGCCTGCATTGGGACACCAGCAAAGAAGGAGCACAAAGATGCAGAGAAGTCATGGAGAAGCACCAGCCACTGCTCACCCAGCCCCACTCAGTTCTCATCAAAGCAAAATAAAACCCAGGGGACCTCACTGCCCCCCGTCCACCCCTGAGGCAGCTCCATACCTTGATTCCTGGGAATGTGATAGCAGAAGAGGCATAGGAGCCAATCATGAGGGCCATGAATGTGGAGCGCAGGTTGCCAAACATGTTGGGCAGCTGAAGGGCAAGAGTGGTACCCATGAGCAGGGGACACCTTGACACACACCCAGGGTTCCCAGCCCAACTGTGAAAATTGGGCTCCAGGAACCACAAACCCAGGAGAGGTGGTGGAAAATGTCAACGCGGGAAACTGTACTCTATCCTCTCCTACACACTCACCATGCATCTAAAAGGCTCCCAGGAGCTTCCTCAAAGAGAAATTTTGTTAATATTGTTTAACACCAGGGTTTCCCCAGTTTGTTTTTTATGGAGCCCCTTTATTGTGTGACACCTTTGAACAACCCGTGGAATAGGTGTTTAAGAAAACACTAATTGGGCGGTGCCTGTGGCTCAGAGGAGTAGGCCTCTGGCCCCATGTACCAGAGTTGGTGGGTTCAAACCTGGCCCCAGCCAAAAACTGCAAAAAAAAAAAACCCCAAACACTAATCTAGTCTGACTCATTTTAGATGAGAAAATTGAGGCCCCAAAAGGGAAAGAAATAAAGACGTTAACCTTAATAACTTTCTTTCCTACTGTGGCCATCCCAAGCCTAACCCAAGGGTGTGACCATGTCTGACCCTAAAGCAAGATGGTGTCTCTTAACCCTCTTGGTGGCCCCAAACATGTCAGTCCAGTTTCTGATGAATCAGGACAGACCCTGGGGAGGGCGGAGGGCCGGGGGGGCGGGAGGGTGAGAGTGGGAATAGGCAGGGAGCAAGGGCAGGCCAGGTCTCCAGAGGAGGTGGCTTTGACGCAGATCTGGCCCAGAGCCCCCACCAGTTAAGAATTAATCTTACACGTTTTGCTCAACGGCAATAGCCAGGCCTTGGGGGAAGAGAAAACAAAGTCATGACGTCCTTTGCACACACCCCCGTCTGCCCCACTATCCTCCCCAGGTCACAGAACCTCGTAGCTGGAAAGGATCTCAGAAGCCATACGAAGCTATACCCTCTTCACAGAGGGGAAAACTGAGGCTCTGGGAAAGGTGGTGTTTAAACACAAGAGAGCCAAATCGGCTTATGCCCGCCAAATGCCTCAGGAGAGGGAGTGGGGCCAGATTGGCCCCCACTCGGGCAGAGGTTTCCCTGGCACGCTGGATCTGCAGGGCACTCTGCCAAGGACGACAGGGAAGGGCGCCAGGGACTGGAGGGAGCCAGGGACCCTTCCCCCAAGGTCCCCTGGCGCAGTTTCCGCCAGCACAGCGGGTAGGGCGAGTCGAGCGGCGGCTAATCCCAAGTTGGCGGGCTGGAAGCTCTCGGGCAGCAGCCCGGCCGCAGCGCTGGACCTCCGGGCTAAGCCCTGCACAGCTGGCGCAGCAGTCGGGGAGCTGGACAGGCCGGCAGAAGGGCGGGGTCGGAGGGGGCGGGGCCGGTGCTAGGCCGTGCGATTGGCTGGAGATTGCAGCCGGTGGGGCGGTGACAGAGAGGAGCCACCCGTCGAGCCCCCTAAGCGGCCCGGGGCGGGGTCGGAGGTCAAGCCCGGCGCCCCCGAGAGAAAAGGGATTTAAGGGCTGGCGCCAAGCTACACAGGGCGAAGAAGGGGCTGCAGAGCAGGGCAGGGAGGAAGGGATCCACTTCCTTGACAGTTGTGAAATGTCCCCGGTTGGAATTAAAGGCAGCTGCTGGGGTAAGATGAAATTCAGCCAAAAACACACAGTTTGGCTGTCAGGAGGCCGGCGTCCCAGATAAACAGCCGGCCCAAAGCCAGCCCAGCCAGGAACCTTCCCCTTCCCCCACCAACACACTCCTAAACCTTTAACCCTTATACTCACATACATAAACATATACAGTTAGAGAAACACATACACAAAGTCTCACACACGTGTAATAGGTTAAACCACGTGAAAAGGCTGTTTTTGTAGGTCAGGCCTGGCCAGGTATGGACAATTCCACGTAGTTCCTACACTCATTACACTTGTGGACTTGGGCCATTTTGTACAGGACAGACTGCTCTCCCACAACCTGGCAAACATACGCACTATCCCTCCCCCTCACTATCATATTACTCAGTTTTATTTTTCTTCCCAGCACTTAAGACAATGGACATAATTTATTAGTTTACCCCAAATTTTAAGCTCCTGGAAGGGGAGGACATTGTCAGTCCTGTTTGTGCTATGGCCCCAGCACCCAGAATAGAGCTTGACAGACATTTATATGCTGTGTACACACACATGCACACACGTACACCCTGACACACAGCCTCACCTCCACCCTTAGCTGCCACCTGCATGGTTTCACACACCCACTCGATCTGTGTCCACACCCCCACCCCACTGAAGTCCTGCTGCCAGGACAGGCTTGTTATACTCACAGTGAGTGAAGTGAACGTTAGGCAGATTCCACCAAAGCCATTCAGGGACAGGGCCAGGAATATCAATGGAGACAGAACTAGGAAAAGGAAGAGGGGCAGATGAGGACATTAGGGAGGCTGTGGGGGGCCAAGGGCAGAGCTGGGATGAACATCCAGGTGGGGTTCTGGTGACCTGGGGAGGATGGTGGGAACAGACAGGGAGATGTGCAAAGGACGTCATGACTTTGTTTTCTCTTTCCCCAAGGCCTGGCTAATGCCGTTGAGCAGAACGTACAAGATTAATTCTGTCCCTTGTGAAGACATGAAGGGACAAACAGCTCACCTTCAGTATCCCGTGATGCCAGGGCCATAAGGGTGCAGGATGCAGCGAAGGAGGCACTGTGGGGACACAGGGAAGGGGGAAGGCTTGACCTGTGAGCCCTCTGAGAGCCCCCATCCCTGCATTACCAACCTTGCCCTCCAGCTCGCCACAGCCTAGCCACCTCACCTGCCAACCAGCCGCAAGGGCCGGGGGCCAAAGCGGTCCATGAGGATCCCCAGGGGCAGGGTGGTGGCGCTGAGCACAAAGGAACCAATGGCGAAGCCCAGGTTAAGCATCTCCTCCTGCCCGGCACAGGTAGGCCGCTGGTGGGGCTCAGCCTGCGTAGTGGTGGTGGTGTTCTCACCTAAGGAGGAGGAAGGGAGGGCTCAGCACATGACAGCTGGGACAGCTGGGCACAAAAGAGAGCAGCCTGTGCTTGGGGGGCCTGTGCTCAAGTTCCAAGCCAGGTGACTCTGGGGGGACGCCATAAATGGCAGCAATTAGTATGTGAGAATTGCGCACACACCCCACCCGAGTGCTCAACTAATCCAAACGAGATAATGGACATGGAAGTGTTTGCCAAGTTGTAATATTCATTCAACATCCCAGCTCAAGGGGTTTTCGTGGGTCCAACAGAAAGCACCTCCTAATCTAGGGCAGAGGCAGTGAATGGTTCTCTTATGGCTATAGAAAGAATTCACTCAGAGTAAACAAATTTCCTTATGTCTGAAAAAAGAAAAAAAGTTTGAACAAAAAATAATCGCAAAAGGGCGGCGCCTGTGGCTCAGCGTGTAGGGCGCCGGTCCCATATACCGAGGGTGGAGGGTTCAAACCCGCCCTGGCCAAACTGTATCAAAAAATAGCTGGGGCTCGGCGCCTGTGGCTCAAGGGGCTAAGGCGCCAGCCACGTACACCTGAGCTGGCGGGTTCGAATCCAGTCCGGGCCCACCAAACAACAATGACGGCTGCAACCAAAAAATGGCCCGGGTGTTGTGGCGGGTGCCTGTAGTCCCAGCTACTTGGGAGGCAGAGGCAGGAGACTCGCTTAAGCCCAGGAATTGGAGGTTGCTGTGAGCTGTGATGCCACAGCACTCTACCCAGGGTGACAGCTTGAGGCTCTGTCTCAAAATAAATAAATAAATAAATAGAAGTGTACAAATTTATGAGTATAAAGTGTTTGCATGCTTAT
>CAUYRH010100830.1:0-26120 GCA_963574655.1 Perodicticus potto
CTCTTACTTGTCATATCCATGAATCCAGACTCCGGGGAGACACAGCAGACGCTGATTAGAGAACATGCACTACCGCGTCCTGGAGGTCATTACTCCAGCTCCGCAAGATTTGATGAGGCCAGTGCCATCGCTGAGTCTTCATGCAAAATCTGTTCCAGTTACTCATTGCTGGGTGGTGAATCGTCCCCAAATGTGGCAGCTAATGGCAACAGCAATCATTTAATTCTTATTATCCCTCACCATTCTGCGGGTTGATTTGGCTTAGTGTGGTGTTTCTAGCTCAGGGTTTCCCATGTGTTTTACATCACCCCTGAGGGGGGGGTCCAGTCATCTCAAAGGATCCCACATACCCATGTTTGGTGTTAATTTTGGCTGTTGACCCGGGCCATCAGCTGAGACGATCAGTCAAAACATGTACTTGTGGCCTCTCCAGGTGTCTTTGGGCTTCTCATAGCATGCTGGCAGGGTCCAAGAATAAGTATCTCTGTACATAGGAAGTGGATCCATTTTAAGGTCTGAACCTGGAAACTGGGACAGCAATACTTCCACCACATTCCACAGGCCAAAGAAATTACAGAGAGAAAGAGGGAAACCCTAGACCTCTGAGCAAGAGGAGCGTCACACACTTTTGTAGGCACGTTTATGATTGGCATAGATAGTGACAGTCAATTTCCAAGTGCAGATCTGTCTCATTCTAAAGGTTGTGCCTTCTCTGCTTCTTTATGCTGTTTGGACTAAGACTCCTGGGTTTCAATTCTAAATCAGCTCTTGGCTAATTCTTTGATGTGGAACAGATCATTGCTTTCTTTGCCAGTTTTTTGTGAAAGTAGTGAAACAGAAAAGGAATGAGGTCCACCAGAATTCTAAGGCATTGTGCTTTCCCAGTGTCTGGGTAAAGTCCTATCATTCCTGATTTTCCTTTTATTGAGGACTCCACAGAAGCCTTCCCACCCATCTCCATAAATGAAACACCTCAGGTGTTCGTTTCCACAAATGAAACAGCCCAGAGGAAGTCCTGTCTCCCCTGCAGTGGGCTGCACTAGTACTTTTCACACCATTTAGCATCACGCCCCACGATGTGGCATTTTATCTATTGAGTAATTCATGTAGTATTTCACCCTGTTTCAAAGAAAATTTGGAAGTTTGTTCTTTAATTTCTTGATTGTTTGGGAAGGGAGCAGGGAGTACTAGAAAGAATATTGGCTCTGGCTCCCCCTTTGCCTTTACTGTAACTCACTTTTTAAGACTGGGCTAGCTAGATCCCCATCTCTAGACCTCACTTGTTCTATCATAAAATGGGGAAGGAGGAACAGGGTTGGGTTACACGATCTCTATAGCTGCTATTGACCGGCTTCTCGGATGTGTTTATGGGATAGCTTAGGAGACGGGGCATAACTGATACTTTTATATCTTTGAGCTTTGCATATCATAGGTGATAAATGCATTTGTGTTGCCGACTCTGTGACTTCTTTCATTTTACAGATACTTCTGTTTGTCTGGCATCTTCAGTGAGGTTATGGGTTTGTTAGAAGAGGGACATGAAGGTCAGATATCTTCTGGTTCCACGCTGAATGGACCCTGAAGATTTAGAAATGCTTGAACTTTCCATTCAGACTGAGATAGGTGATTATAAGAAATGTTATCAAAAACACACTGTGATTATTTCAGCTGGATTTATTAACCACTTCTTTGTGCCTCCTCTGGATTGAGCAATGTTCCAGCTGCTCTGTGAACACTGTGATATAGAAGAAGTGGTTGGTGGCCTTTCGGAACCTTTTGGGCAGTGTGACAAATTTCAGGGGAACAGTGCTAGATGTTCAAGAATAAGTTGAAAATATCTTGAAAATGTAGAAGATTAATTCTACGTGAGGAAGTCTTCAAGAAGGTGAGATCAGACTAATGATTTGAGGGACCAGGTGGGTTCTAAGATGAGATGGGGACAGGGCATGCTAGACAGGGTAGGACGAGACAGGTGCTTTCAGGAGGGAGAGAAGAACAGCGTGCCTGGTGTTTACGTACATGGAGTAGGAGGTGAGAGCAAAGGGTAGAAAGAGTGAAGACAGTATGTAGGCCATGCTGTGGGTAGATAGGAGCGCTCTCAGGAATCTGCATACGATGGGGAGTCATGGGTGATCCTGGGCGAGTGTGCTGTGACTGGACCTGTGTTGAGCATATCCCTCCTTCCCTCTACATCAGCGGTTCTCAACCTGGGGGTCGCAACCCACAGGCACTGTATTAAAGGGCCACAACATTAGGAAGGTTGAGAACCACTACTCTACATGATACGTTTCCATGTGCCAGCCAAAATGCCCAGCCCGGGGACACAGAGGTAAATAACATATGGTTTCTTCCCTCAAGCAGCTCATAGTGTGTATGCAAACCACGCAGTATAATAGAATAAAAAATACATTGTGAAATTCCAAGGACTCAGAGGAAGGGACAGGTGAGTTTACCTAGGGAGAAAGTTCAGAGGAGGGAGATGGAGGCAGAGAAAACTCTCAGGAGGTTATTCATTTGTTATTTCATAAACATCTATGGGGCACCAACCATATACCAGGTATTTTGGGGAGTGCTGGAGTCTGAGGTGCACAAGGCAGGTGGGATCTTTTGCCTTCCTGGAAAATACATCGGGGTGGAAAGAGACAAACTAATATGAAGACAAAACAATACCAGTGATAACATCTACCATTTATGGGGCTAGTAAAAATGTCCCAGGCACTATTCTAAATGCTTTGGATGATTTAATTTTTCAAAGTCATGTACTGAAGGGTGTACTGTACATTGTAGTTTTTGCATACCCGGTTAAGGCGGACAATCAGACATGAGAAATCAAACTGTTGATGGGGTCAATCCCTGACCCCTCCCTCACCCCCAGTCAGTTCCTCCCTATCCGTGGATATTACACCCCCAGCACATTCTACTATTATTCTTGAGATCTACGAGAGACAAGAGTGTGTGGCAGGAGGGATGAGCCTGTCCTAGGCCACTTGAGAATGGTCCTGCTCAGGCTGTCTAGCTTTTAACCCTACCACTTGCTAACCATTTATTTTCTGTTTTCTATCTCCACACCTCAGTTTTCCATCTACAAAGGAGGGGAAATAATAACAGCTACCTTATAAGCTTGGTATTAAGCTTAACAGGCATGGTAGAATGTGCTGGGCGTGTCCTATCCAAGGCCAGGGGGGAGCTGGCTGGGATGTGCCAGGCTCTATTCCCATTACCCTAGAAATGGGACTTCATTTAACACTTTATCTCAGTGAGTCATGTCCCCTGGGGTACATAAACCCGGGCGGGCTGCCTCTCAGGGACCGTCAGCCTCAGTTGAGACTCTATCCACACTGAGCAGCTTTTCTGAGTCTTGAGAGACTGGCTCACCCTGAATTCTAGCTTTCTTCTTCCCCCTCGATGCCTATCTGTAAGTAATAAATCTGATTCACGTAACCTGATGTGTGTGGGTGTTCCATCTCCCTGGATTCAGACAGGTTGGTAACTGGGTCACAGTGAACTTGCTTTACATCTGACCCCAGAGACTAAGGTCTTAACCACTGAGCTGCTCTAGCTCTTCACCGATAGAATCAAGACATTTTAGAGAGTGAGAAGAGCCATGAAGAAACTAGAAAGGGCAATGGGGTGGACAGTGACCTGGTGGGGTGGAGCAGTGTCACCATAACAGGATGGTTCTGGAGGATTGCACTCAGAAAGTGATACGTGAATGTTGTGGAGGATTTGGCCATGAAATGATGCCAGCAGGTGGGTCTAATGGTGTGGCTGGCCCCTTGAGAGCAAAAGACAGAAAAGAAAGAAAAATGCAACTTGCCTCCTGGCTGAATGTACAAATGGAGAGAGGGCTGGGCTAGAGATGCTCTCAAAGGGCAGTTGAGCCCAGATGGCATCAAGAAGGATGTCAGCGGCATAGACCTGCTTCCTAGCAACTCTCAGAAGCCTCCCCCACACAGCATAGCTGTTCTGTACCGCAGCCTGCCATGAGTCCTCCAAAGTCCCAGCCATTTCTGGCCAATGGTCATTGGCCCAGTGCTTCTGCTGAGAGCTTAAGGCTACACAGAGGCAATTTGGGCTTTGAGCGGGTAAATGTGTAATTCTTAGTTCTGCCAGAGCTGGGATCCAGGTCTCAGGGAGCAAATATGTAAAACCAGGTGTTTTTGAAGTGGGCAAGGCATTAAAGCTTGCAGCAGAAGGCTGAGGGGCTCTTTGGCTGGTCAGAAGATCAAAAGCCTCTTCTAGAAGCTTGTGTGGGAGGCCAGGTCTTTGGAAAGAACTCTGGATAAGTTTCTGGCAAGCCAGATGGAAAAACAAAATTGCTGTTAGAGCCTTGGATCAGGAATTTGGAGATCTGACTGTTCGCACTATTTTGGCTGCCAGATGACTGTGTGATCTTGGCCAAGTCATTAGCTCTCTCTGGGGCTTATTGTCCTCAGTAAAAATAAAGGCATTGGTTTGAGTGAACTCCAAGGTTCCTGGTAGGTGCCTTGTTCTCGGGGTTCTGGCACCCAACCCATGGGCTGAAGCCTACCTGGGTAAATGCAGAACAGAGGAACAATAAGAATTTTTTTCCCAAATAATTTGATATTTTAGTATTTCAACAAATGTATCCAAGTCACTATCCAGGGGAGAAGCCAGAACTCTGTGGGACTTCTTTATTTTTATTTTGAGATTAAGTATGATTTTTTTGATGGTGATACATACACACAAGATGATTAGGGAGCATGGTCGCGATCACTTTTCAGGGCTGAACACCCCTGAGGGTGCTAAGCCGGGCTCGCTCTGTCCCTGCTCTTGCCCCTCTTCATGTCTAGGGCTGGGAGTGGGTGGCTTCCACCTGCCTGGCCAGATTGCTGTTCTTTATAGAGAATTCACATTTTTGCCAACAGATTTAAAAACACGGCCCTTAGGGACGGAACCTGGCTGTGCCATTGGAGGCTTGAGGAATCACATGTTCGCTTCCATTTCCCTGTGAATCTAGGTTCTGTACTCAAGACTCAGAATCCAGCTTGACGAACGAAATTGTAAAGTGTAGGCGCTTTGATTCTCAGGGGAGGTGAGAGCAGATGTTTCCACAGATACTGTGATGCCTGCTGCATTTGTTCTTCCTACTTACGGGCTTCTTCTCCATCCCTATTGCAGCATACTACAATTCTGCTATTACGAGGGAGGACGGCCAGCCGGCCAGCCACTTGGCACATCAGCCTCAGATGTAGCACGCTGCGGGTGGTGGTCAGTGGTTACAACCCGCAGGTCCGTCATCAGCATGTCAGTTCTCAGGGAAGAGGAAATGGCTGTTTCAAATTTGGGGGGTGCCTCCTTTCCCCCTCTAAGTCCTTTCCCTGTCTGTTTTTTTTTTTCTCAAGAGATTCAGAGTTACCTGCTTCTCCAAGACTGATGGGGGCCAGGTTTGAATAGGAAGGGGTACAGCAGAGAAAGGCACAGAGTGTCCTGGGCAGCCTGTGAAATCACAGCCGGGAGACAGCCCAGGCCTCTGTCCCCTCTCGGGCTCATAACCAGGGGTAGGTTTACCTGGAAAGTAGTAAATAACGCTGAAGATTCAGGACCCCCCACTTTGAGGCCTAGGCATGAATGTCCAACCTGTGGCCCATGGGTAGCATGTAGATTATGGGAGGACTTTTTTATTTCTCTGTGCTGTCAGATATCATGAAATTTATTGTTTTTTCTCATCAGTTTTTGTTAGGGTTTGTGTATTTAATGTATGACCCAAGATGACTCTTTTTCCAACATGGAGCAGGGAAGAGAAAAGGTTGGACACCAGCCTAGAGGAAGCCCTAGCAATATGTTCACTTGAGCATATCTTGTTATGAAATTTTCAAAACTAAGATATCTTCTCCATGATAGATCAGAGCAGCGCTCCCACATGCTGGGGGGTGATTGGTTTGCGGTGGCCCTGGGCCTCTCTGGCATACACTGAATGGGAAATTGAGATCGAGAACACTTGATCTGGAATTAGTGGGATGTATTTATGTGGTTGCAACCATTGCCATGTGCAATTATGAAGTTGGACAATTAAACTCATGAACTCACCCTAGAAAAAGTGCTATAAACCTTACTGCAGAGTATCGCTATGGTCACCTTCAAAGTACTCCCCTTGGGAAGCTATGCACCAATGCCAATGTCTAGTCCACACTTCAAAGCACTTTTTCTAGAATGAGTTCATGAACTTGTCAGGCCTTGTACCACAAGAGCTATGACAGCGATTGCAGAAAAGGAGTTCCAAAATTGTTTGAGGGGTGCATCAGTCATGGGCTTCTGTGCATGGCTTCCCAAGGGGAGTACTTTGGAGGTGACCTAGTGATATTCAGCATGAGGTATGTAGCACTTTTTCTAAGAGGAGCTGATGAACTCAAGGGTCAACCTCATATATCATTGCTGGTCATCCTGATGTAGGATGGTGTTCAGGGGGTAGTTGGCTACCTGTGGTCAATTCCCTTTGCTCTGTGACCTGAAGATGAGTCTGGGACCTGTTATGATGTGAATATTGGAGGTACATGGGAAGTAGGGTGTAAACCTGGTTTGAAACCTACAGAGCCAGAAACTAGTATGTGGAACGTTCTTCCCCATCAGAGGGTGCTAGCTTGTTAGTGTAGGATTGACTCATCTTCCTGAAAGTGTCCTTGTCAGAAATATGCTTTATATTGCAGAATGAACAATTATAAGTGATTGCATTATATATATATTTTTTTTGGAGTGGGAGAGTTTCTTTTTGAAAGGGAATTGTAGAAAATAAAATTTCTCAATAATTCTCCTGTTTTTAGGGCACAAACCTGTAGCAGCACCAGGAACAGTGAGAATACTCTTCACAGATCATAGGTGAAGCGTAGGTGATGGAAGGTTTAACAAATGTTGACTGCAAGCATATGCATTTTTATGACATTACCCATAATGAGTTGTGAAGCTAAAAGAAACTTTCTTTTTATGAACTATCAATAAAATTATTTTGATCATAATGAGAAAAGCCTAATTATCTCTTTATTCTTTCAACAGAACAATACCATACAATTCTTGTCACAGGGAGAACTTATCAAAAAAAAAAAATGCAACCATGGGCAGTGCCTGTGGCTGTGAGTAGGGTGCCGGCCCCATATACTGGGGATGGTGGGTTCGAACCCAGTCCCGGCCATACTGCAACAACAACAACAAAAAGTGCAACCAAAAGTTTAAGAACTAAAAAAAAGGCATTGGAGAAGTGGTTACTTAATAAAAATATTGGGTCAGTTCTCTGATATTGTGGTGTTCTTTTTGTTTATTTTACTTCCTTATTATTATTCTTTTACATTTTCAAAATTCCATTTGAAACCCAATTTTGCATTCTTTTTCTTAAAGGGTACCCAAACTGTACAAGATTCAGACCCCCAAAAGCGTGGATCCATCTCATCCTCGGCTGTGGCCACAGATGCCTTCTGCAGTAACCTACAGCCCGGGCCCACTGCTGAGTAAGTCCCAGTGGATGTGTATAGTTGTTTGCTGGCCTCAGGTCTGCAGAGATGGGGGTTGAGGCTCGGTATGATGGTCAGGGTTCCCCATTGTTCCTGGAACCTCTGTGCTTTCCACTCAGGTCTGGATTCAGTAGCACAGAGGTGAATCCTGAGCACTGGAAAGGTAGCAGCTGCTCCCCCTGCACCCCCTGGCATAGCCCCCTGCTCTCTTCCCAGATGTCCCATTGAGCGACTGTGCTCCAGGGTCTGGGCCTCTGTCCAGGCTTGGTCTATTTCAGGCCAACACACACCTGGGGCTTGCTCTGGGCCAGGCTTGGTGGGATGGGATAATGAGTAGACATAAATAGCAATGAATGAGAATAAGAGTTCTACCCTAGTGCCAGATGAAGACAAAAACACAATGAATGGCATGCGAGTGGATGTGTGCTCTCCTGGAGGTTGAATGGGGGTGACAGGGTGCAGTGGTCTCTGTGGTTATTCATAATCAAGATGACAAGCACATTACCCTACCACTAAGAATGATCCTCAGTGATAAACTGTGAGCCCCCTCTGCCCAGAAACCACAGTGCCGTGCAAATTTGTTTATCTGCAGCACCTGGTCCAATACCTGGTGTCTGGCAGGTATGCAATAGATTGCAATGAAATGAACAAAATGGGGAGTATTTTGAACGCTTACTTGGTGTCGGCCACTATGAAAAATGCTCTTTATATACCATTTCCTTTAAATCTCACAATACTCCTAAGATGAAGACAGTGGAAGTATCCTGTTTCACAGAAGAGTAAATTGAGGCAGTTAGAGTTTGCATTGTCAAAGTTCCCACAGGAGGTAGGAGCAGGTTCTGAATGGTACTCAGGTTTTATTTTATTTTTGCCTCATTCTAAGCCTGGGGAATTGCTTTCCCCTACTTCTGCCCCACCCCTAGCCAAATCTCAACCCCTTTAGTTGGAGCCTGGGAATCTGAACTGCCCCTCTTTGGGCTAGTCCCAGAGCCGTGCTACCTGCAGAGACAGGTGTTCTAGAATGAGAAAAAGGAACTGCCAGCTTCCAAGTGTTCAGCTATTGGCTGGGCTCGCTACCTGGCCCGCCTCATTCTTTGGCTGGATGTGGCCTGATTCTTAAATCAGGGCTTACGTGGCTGCCAATACTGAACCCACAGAACATGGTCAGTCTGTTCTGCATAACAGGTCCAGACGCCAGCCTCTTTGCCACCTGCCCGAGGGGGTTTGGTTCACATCCAGTTTTCCCCTCCACCCTGCCTGCCTGCATCTTTAAAAGAGGCTTATAATTTGTACCTGTATAAACATTCTCAATGTTTTTGTAAGTGCCTCCTCCAGCAGTCCATGAACTCCCAGGGGCAGGGACTATAGGATACGATCCCCTCCATTCCTATGCCCTGCATGGAGTCCTATGTGTCTAGATAGCAGGAATTTCACAGGGTGGTTCCAATCCAAGTTCTGCCCCTTACCAGCCATTGGTCTTAGGCTAATAACTTGACCTCTGTTTTTTCACTTCTTTCATTTATAAAGCAGGGGGTGATAGCAGTTTATATTTAATAGCATTGTCATGAGGATTAACTTTGTCAATACATATAAAGACATAAAGTGGTACCCGGCACAGAGAAGCTCTGTGTCAGTGGGAGTCATTGTTGCTCACAGTGACCCCAGGCACCTTTTTTCCTTCCTTTTTAGGGCAATAGTCCACATAATATATTTTTCCTCTGATTGTTTCTTATGGGTAAGTTCTTTTCTTTAACTTTCTTGCCTCAGTTACATTTTATAAACTCTCTTCCCTTAAGGATTGGTAGGATGCTGGTGGTTTTTAACCTGGTTTAGGTTACAAACCTTCTCAATAATCTGATGACGTTTGTAGCTGCCACGGGTCTGCAGTGTACTTGGGCCTGCAGATGCAGAGTATAAGCCACTGATTGTAGTGGTTTCACTTCCAGCAGGAGCTCTCTGGTCAAGAGCATATGGCCTGCCTGTAGATATGGCTCTGTCTCCAATGTGCTATCTGTCACTGGGCAAGCAACTGTCCCTTTCTGGACTTCTGCACAAAATAAGGGAATATAGGGGATCCACAGATTCCTCTGGCAGGGAAATTCCCTACTTTTTATCCTCTGCGTTGCCAAGCAATGACTCCCCTTCTAATTTCCATTAAATCAGAAGGAAAAGGGAAGCAAAACAAAAACAACCTGATCGCATTGCAGCTAAAAGCTTTCTCTTTTCTTCATGGTGCCTTTTAAATGTGATAGAGAGAAAGCTGAGTAAATCTCCATAAGCCAGGCACTCAAGTGAAGCAACTGCCAGGCAGGATGGGAAGCACAGCCTCTACCCTCACCTGCTGTGGCTGGAATCGGGCTCCCCTGATTCCTAGATATCAAAAGTCAAAAGGTGGGCACCTCTACAATCACCTCACCTCAAAACAGACATGGGAAGTGTCAATAGATGCTCTGCGGTAGGGCAATCAGACCCCAAGGATCTGTCTTCCCCATTCCCTGTCCCCTGGGCCCCTGTGAATTAATTGCGGACATCTGTGGGGAGGGGGAAGCTCAGAGTATGAGAAAACAAAGCTAAGTGCTTACAAAAGGTCACATATGTTATGTACCTCCCCCCAGCACCAACATGCATCTGGGAGGTAGACAAGACAGAATGACAAGTTTGGAAAATTCATGCTGAGCAATGAATTTATATAGAGAGCTGACCCATGAGAAGGAGTCTTCAGGCTCCTGCACGCTGAGCTGGCTTCTGTAAGTGAGCAGTGTGTCAGGAGATGTACAGCTAGTGTTTACCAGCTGCTGGGTAGGTGCAAGCTCGAGGCCCGATGGGTCTTTGACAATAGTAAGGGCAACAACAATAATGGCTGATGTTTATTGAGTATTTATGCGTAAATCACTGGAGAAATGATTGACATGTGCTACCTCATTTTGTATTCTCTCAGCAGTCCTGGGAAATTGGTTCTGTTATGGGTCCAATTTTGCAGACAAAGAAACAAAGGCAGAGTAAGTGGTTTGCCTATAGTCATATGGCTGGCAGGTGGTAGAGCCAGAATTTGATCCACATCTCTCTGACTCTAGACCTCCTTTACTACAGTAGTTTACATTAGCCTGCAAATGAGGAGACTAAGGGTTAGAGAAGTAACACAAGGGAAGAGAAAACCCACATTTATTTGGAACCTACTTGAACAGAGCTCTCTACTCTGTGCTTAACATCCGTTATTGTTAATTCCCAGAAAAACCACAGGAAGTATTTTTATTTTGACTTTACAGATGAGCCTCCTGCAGCTCAGAGAGGTTAAGTAAGTTTACTGGAGTCACAGGGCAAGCAGCCTAGATGGCAATCTCACTAAGAGCAAAGTTGCTTTTCTGCAATTTCCTTACTTACAGCCAGATTGGCAGGCATGAAAAATGCAGATAGAGGAGAAATTAAAGTTGGAAAGTGACATGAGAGGACTCAGTGTGGAGTGTAGAGCTCACCGGGCAGGAAGATGAGCCAGGCAGGAAAGGCAGGGCCCCACCCAGCCAGGCCGACAAAGCTGGGTTAGGGTCACTAGCCTCCCTGCTGTCACAAGAAAAGGAGATGACCAGGACAGAACATGGTAAAGGGCATTCCAGTGTGGGGACAAAAGCATTCCTGGTAGTATGAGCTCCAGTTACAGGAGAGCTCTGCTGTCCCTTTGTCCTGTCACTTGGTCATCTTCCTCCTCCTTCCTCAGCCACTTTCTGAGTGGCTGGTGTGTGTCAGGCATGCTCCTGAGGGTGTAATGGTGAGGGAGACCTGCATTGCTCCTGCCCTCTGGAACTTGCAGTCTAATGGAGGTGGCAAGAATTCAATAATTACTCAGTTATTATTAATCCAATAATTATGCAGATGGATTTAGCAGCGTTAATGTAGATAAGTGATATTAGAAGAAAGGAACATGGTTCCACAAGAGCCTAGAACCAGGACCAGGTGTCCCTTAGGAACTGGAACTTAATTGGAAATGGGAAGGATTGGTAGATGCTTCCAACTAAGGCTTGGTCAGAGGGACCATGATGTGCAAAGGCCCTGTGGTGGGGTTGCTGTCCAGGAACTGAATGAAAGTCACAGCAACTGAACATTGAAGGGTGTGATGTGGGGTGTGGTGGTGAGCAGGGGCCAGTTCTTACAGGATGTTGAGCTTTCTGTGTAGTATTTTAGTATTCAAGAGAATTTGGGAGCCTACTGCCAAGTTTCAAGCCAGGGTAAGGATGGCAGATAGTGGTTTAAATTCAACAGCAGGATGGCAGATTACTCAGAAGAAACTTGGGCCTTGGGTAATAAGTACAAATTGGGACCTGGGACCCAGGAAGCAAGCAGAGGCTTGGTTTTTAGAACTAGGATACAAGCTTGGCAGTAAAAGTAGAAAGGGAATCTTTAGGTTATAATTAAACTAGAGATTCTTGAAACCACACCCCTTACTCTTTCTAGGAACTAGATCAGTGGTGGCCTGCACCTGGGTGGGACAACTGTGTCGGCAGAAAGGGGTCAAGTGACACCAGTTGGGGCCTGGTGGGCTACGAGGTGGTCATGGAGAGTTGGCCACAGAGAGTTCAAGATGCTCTTGAAATCAGGGAGCATTCTTGTAGCAATCCATTAGCTAATGGGCACATCAGCATAGATAGTGTTCTTGGATGAATTTCTTCAGAAAGAAATTCCACCCAGCACAAGGCCCAAAGGGTGGGAGATTGGGAGGATTTGTTTTGGTAGAAGAAGGGGTGGTGTCCTAGAAAGAGGCAAGACCCTGGATTCTGGTCTTCATGATATCATTCCCCATCTTTTTATTCATGTAAAATTTTTTTTCTAGTATTTCCTAAGCTCTGGACATAAACCAAGCCCTCAGGATCTTTAAAGTCTGATAATAATGATATTACAGTCATATGGGACTTATTTTTAATACTTCTGTTTATTTAATAAAAGCAGTTAAGGTCATTCAGGAGAAAAGTTTATTTCATTTTGATGGAGATCAAGAGAATCTTTTTTTAAAATTATTCTTTATTGAGTCATAGCTGTGTACAATAATTCAGTCATGGGGTACAGTGTGTGGGCTTCACATACAATCGGAGATATTTCTATCAACCTGATTGATATAACATTCATGATATTTTCTCATTTACTATGTGAAAACATTTTTGATCCGTATTTAGAAGTTTTCTCCTGACCCTTCAAATATGCACAGTTCACATTTGAATGGGCCTTGAAGGATGGGAAAGGACAGGACACCCGATGTGGCATCTGGAACATGTTGCTTATCCT
This sequence comes from Perodicticus potto, assembly GCA_963574655.1. NCBI lineage: Eukaryota > Metazoa > Chordata > Mammalia > Primates > Lorisidae > Perodicticus > Perodicticus potto. The sequence continues at coordinate 12,735 of CAUYRH010100830.1, forward strand.
TCCAATGTCAAAGTTTCTGTCTAGATCTGTAAAATGAAGAAGCTTGAATCTAAGTATGTACATTAATCAACTTTTAGTGAGTACCTTTTAAAAGGCAGAGAATGAGCTAGATACAAGGGATAAGATGATGGAGCGGGTGGGATATCACAGCAAACAGCACCCAAAGACATGGCAAGATGAAGTGTGAGGACCACTTAGGAAGCCCTCTGCTTATCAGCTCCCGCCTTTCCCAGCCATGACACCCAATCTGTTTCAGCACCACGGCCAGTGTCTCCTGGGCATCATGATCCGTGAGGCTACTGCTGAATTGTTTCTTTAGTTTCTAGACATGTTTACAGCATTAATGCCTAGCCTTGAGGTGTTTTACAGACGTGACAAACACCATCATGTCTGCTAATGGCAAAAGCAGAGAGTGGAAAGTTCTAGCAAGAAGAAAGGACATGATTACGGAGGCAATAAAAATAGGAACCACAAAAAAATGGTAGTGAACAGTGGTAAATGCCATGGTCCGTAAGGGATGATCTGATTGAAGAGATGATTCTGAAGGGCAGAAGGCACACCTTGCTAGACATGCAAGACGGTGTGTCCCTGCAACTGTCACTCAGGAAAAATAATATCAACACTATCGGAGCACTTGAGATTTACCAGAAAATTTCTAAGCGCTCTGTTGATACATTAACATGTTCTTCACAAAAATATTTGGGATGTGGGTGCTGTTATTATCATTATCTCCTTTTTATAGACACAGAAGCTGAGTCATAGAGTGGTTAAGCAATTTGCCCGAGGGTATACATTATAAAAAAGCATTCCTCCCGCCTTTCCTTCCCCCACTTACTCTAGTAAGTAAGAAGGTAGAACATGTATGGAATCTGTCTTGCACGCTGGGAATTGTTCTAAGCACCTATTTATCCATTTCTACATAATTTTATTTGGTTCTCATTAAAAGCCTATGGGGTAGGTTATAATTATGGCTCTCACTCAGAGATTGAAAGAAGGTAAATAACATGTCCAAGGAGCTGGAGCAGGGAAGGGAATCCAGCCTTCCTAATTCTAGAACCTTCTCTCACATAGGAGGACATGAAAGCAGGGGGGTGTTTATGGAGAGGAGAGGACCAATCTATGTCCCAAGAGGTAAACCTGAATGTCTTTGTTGCTGAAGGTGCAGGAGAATCTGAGGTTTTCTTAGAATTTCCCCCCAGCTTCCACTCTCTGCTTCAAAGTGGTGCAGATGTAGGGACCCTGGTAAGTTGTCTGGGGCTTTGGAAGCAAAGACTGAACCAGCCTGGGATCCTAGAGGCTGGCTCTGGGGTGTGCCCAACTGCTGACTTCAGGGAAATTATTTTTATGTCAAAAAGTCTGTTTTCTCTTCTGGAAAATAGGGGAAATAAGATAGATCTGCTTCCCACTTACTTCCCATGGGTGTTCTGCAGATAAAAGATTGAGTTATGCAGAACACCGAGTCCCCATTGCTACGGGGGAGATCCCAAGCCTGAATGACTGACATCTGCAAATTCATTCATTCTCTCACTCACAGATTCAGTTACGGGGTCACAGACTCCTATGGTAGCTCACTGCATCACCTTCCCCAAAGCATGAATCCCATCCAAAGTATCCCTGGGTTAGCCTTTGCGCGAGCACCTGCGTGATACCTAGATGCTAGCCTCTCGGCGATATTATTTCCATTGTTAAAAAATAGTGTCAATGGAGAAAGTTATCCTTTCATTTAGCTGGCAGTTACCCCCTCAGTAGCTTTCTCCTTCTGTTCGTAATTTATTCATTTTAGACATGGCAATTGATAACTGTCCTAGCCATGTGCTGGGTACTGTGAAGAACATGAGAGAAGCAGCTGCTGACTTTGACCTTGAGGATATTCTAATATGTTTATGGATATAGCATGGGCATTCCTAGAGATCAACATAAGAAATGAAAATAACAAGAGTTATCAGAAAGCTGAGTCCTATTAGGAGCGACAATTCCTGAGGGAATCAGAGGGGAAGGGGAAGCGGGGATGGACTGAGTCACTGAAAAGACCTGCTGGAGATGAAATTTCAGAAGAGTCTTAAAAGAAGAGTAAGATTTGGACAGCATCATCCCTGCAGTGTGAGGAGAAGGATCACACCCAGTGTTTTCTCCACACTTAAACCAGGAGAGAAAGCTAAACAGATTAGATTGTGGGGAGGCTAGAATGGCAGCTCCCGAGACTTTGGGACTTACTGGAAGGTGGTATGTCCAGTGGTTAAAATCCAGAAACTAAGAGTCATACTGGCTGGGCAAATTCCTGCTCTGATGGCCTGGGGCAGATTTCTTACCGTCTCTGAGCCTTTATTGCTCCGTCTATAGACAAGTGAATAACTTTACTCACAGGGTTGCTGTGAGGGTAAACTGAGAGACAGGCAGTTAGAGTGCTTAGCACAGATCAAGGCATGTGTTGAACAGTTGGTGAATGTGAACTGCTATAGTTGTGTTTGAAGTTTTTGTTATTTTACCTATCCCCGAGGTAATGTGGAGCCTTAATCCTCCCTAAGCCTCAGGTTAGCGTATTTTTCTTTTCTGAGCAGAGGCCATTTATCTTAGACTTGCACTGACAGCTGGGCTATTCTCCTTTGATTGCTGCAGATCCCTTTCTGGCAGGAGATGGTAATGACACAGGAAATAGCCATGAGACCTCTTAGCTAAAGGAAAGAGGCAGAAACCAACAGGCCGGAGTGAGAAAATGGAGTCATTTACTTCTGCTGTGCCACTGACCCTGCGTAAGTCTCTTACCTTCTCCTGCCCCATTTTCCTCTTTTTCCAAGCAAAGGTTTCTGTCCTGGCAACCAACAAGGGCTGGCTCCTCCACACGCCTGAGTCTGGCTGCCATCTCCAGCCCAGAAACGCAGTCTGGCTATTGCTGTGTCTGGTCACTATAGGAATTATAATCATTATTTAAATAAACACTTGTGTTTATCCATCAGTTTTTACACTTCATGAAGCTTTCCCCTGTATTACTGTACCTGCATCTCATCACAGCCCCCCAAGATAATCAGGCAGCTGCTCTTTGAGAGATGAGGAGATGGAGTCTAGACAGAAGTGGAAGCCCATTGTCCCAGACCCGGAGAGTCTCTCGGTTTGGGCTTCCCATCCCTGGGATGAAATCATCCTAGGGAATCTTGAAAACAAAATGCTATTTTGTAAATTGAAAGCTTTTCTTTCTCTGAGTGAAACACTCTATTTAATTTTTCCTCTAGCGTCAATTTTTGTCCCTAATCCTCTAAACCTTTTTCATTGTTGATGCCAAAATTTCAGGTTGCTTGCAGTACAGATATGAATTTAACTAATGAGACTTGAAAACTATCTGATCACAATTTTCAATTATTACTGCAATATAGAAATTAAAGAAACATACGTTCTTGTGATACTTCACTCAGAGGAACGGTCTCCAGTTCCATCTAGGTTGCTATAAAAGATGCTAGATGGCCATGTTTAAAAAATGACTGAGGGCTCGTCGCCTGTGGCTCAAGCGGCTAAGGCGCCAGCCACGCACACCTGAGCTGGCGGGTTCAAATCCAGCCCAGGCCTGCCGAACAACAATGATGGCTGCAACCAAAAAATGGCCGGGTGTCGTGGTGGGCGCCTGTAGTCCCAGCTACTTGGGAGGCGGAGGTAGGAGACTCGCTTGAGTTCAGGAATTGGAGGTTGCTATGAGCTGTGATGCCATGGCACCCTATCCAGGGTGACAGCTTGAGGCTCTGTCTCAAAAAAAAAAAAAAGAAAAAAGACTGAGTAGTATTTGATGGTACCCATATACCACATTTTATTAATTAATTCATGTTTTGATGGGCATGTAGGTTTTTCCCACATCTTTGCATTGTTGCAGTGTTGCTATAAACATTTGAGTGCAAATATCTTTTTGATAAAACATCTTTTTTTCTGCATGTACTGAATATTAAATTGGAACCATCCCATTAACACTTATGTATACAAATGGACATAAAACTCAACAGAAATCTAGTGGGGGCCGGGGAAGGGCATAGGATAAATTCATACCTAATTTGTGCAATCCACATATTCCAGGTGAATGGCACACTTTTAACATCAACTTCAATGGTACAAATGCAAATTTTGTAACTGAAATGTGTGCACCCCTGTAGTACTCTGAAATACAAAGTAAATGAATTAAACAAATCAATTTAAAAGCAGAATTCAAAAACTGTATAGATACTATGAAAAAAATAAAATAAAAACAAGCAAAAAAAGAAAAGAAACATGCAAAGAGTTCAACAACAAAGCAGTATCAGATATTCCTCACAGAGAGAATTCTGAGGCCTGTGGATGGATGGGAGGTTAAATAGGTATGGTTGAGTTGAAATACATGAAAACATAATGAATACTTGAACACTTGCAATATTACTATCCTATAATGTAAGGTTTGAAATTATGAAGCCTGGGAAACATGGAGTAGGTTGCGAGATGGGTCTTCTTCACTTACTAGGTGAGCGACATGGGAGAGTCCATTTAATCTCCACTTTATTACCTTTAAAGTGGTGATACTAATAGTATCTGCCTCTCCAGAGCTGGGTTGCAGATTGAGTAAAACTATTAGTCCAGAGCATGCATCATAATATTTGGAGCACACTAATGTTAGAGAGTTAGCCAGACACGATCATGGGGGCTGACAGGCATGGTTAGGCTATTCTGGACTGGTTTGGGTTAGGCTGACCTGGGTTATTGTGGGAATGAGGCTGATTAAGACCTTGCAGGTGGGTGGTTATCAAAATCTTGTAGGTGGGTTGTCTTCAAGACCTTGCAGGTAGGTTGTTTCAAGAACAGAGTTAATTAAGATCCTGGGAGACTTCCAAGAAGCTGTTGATTCTCCTCTAAGTCCTGTATAGAACTCCAAAACTGAACTTTCCACAGAGCTGCAGTCACTAGGACAGGGCCCAGCCTGCTGTTCAAGTTGTTAATGAACTTTCTTTTTGTTGCTAAAACTCTATTTCGTCTTTTCAATTAGTTTTGTGACTACCTCAGGCCACCATACTACTTTAACACTAAGAATTCAGAAAGATTAGCTGCCATTAACAGAGTTTTGGAGCTAGGAGTCCATGCACCTGCCACTGCATTGTATGTTAAAGTCCCCAGGGCCTCTGCACTTCAGCCCAGCCCCCAGCTGGGTTTGTGACTTGCATAAGGAACTGCCTATTCAACATCTCCTCCTACAAGTCTTACAGGAACATGGATCTCAACAGGCACTCTCAAGCTGCCTTATCCCCCAGGCTTCTTTGCCTCCGTTAATGGCCTTACTCTCCACCAAGGTGCTCAGTTAAGAACCTGAGAACGAGCCTAGACCATTGCCTCTTTACCTTGCTCTTCAACCCAACAATCAGCAGTCCTGTTAATTCCCTCTCCTACACATCTTTCATCTCTTCCTATTTTCTTTTACATCTACTGCTGTCACACTAGCTTAACAACAACTGTGTCTCATTTTTCTAAAGATAATGTATAAATGGTCAACAGGAAAATTAAAAGGTGCCCAGGGTCCCTCATGATAAGGGAAATGTAAATTAACACTATAAGGCTTGAGCCCCTTACTTCTGTTAGGTTGGCTATTGTGAAAAAGACAAGAGGTAACAAATGTTGGCAAGGGTGTGGAGAAAATGGAATCCTTTTAGACTGTTGGTGGGAATGTAAATTGGTGCAGCCACTATGGAAAACAATACAGAGGTTCCTCAAACATTAACAACAGAAGTACCGTAGGACTCAGACATCCCTCTGCTGGACATATGCCCAAAGGAAAGGACATGGGCACCCAGTAGAGATATGTGCACGTCCAAGTTCACTGCAGCATTACAGTCAATGATACGGAAACAATAGCCAAGATCTGGAAACATTCTAAGTGTCTATCAACAGATAAATAAATTTAAAAAATTTACAGTATAGGCTGGGTATGGTGACATTTACTAAATGCAGAATACAAATGTCTTCATACAATAACTAAGAAAATGCCACAAAGGCTATATTAAACAGTTTATATAAAAATACTTCAGATTGTATATGAAAGCAGAACATTGTACCCCATGATTACATTAATGTACACAGCTATGATTTAATAAAACAAACAAACAAAACAGTATAGACTGGGTATAGTGGCTCATGCCTGTAATACTAGCACTCTGGAAGGCTGAGGTGGGAGGGTCCTTTGAGCTCAGGAGTTTAAGACCAGCCTGAGCAAGACTGAAATCTGTCTCTACTAAAAATAGAAAAATTAGTCACCCATGGTGGTGGGTGCCTGTAGACCCAGCTACTCAGGAGGCTGAGGTAGGAGGATGGCTTGAACCCAGGATTTTGAGGTTGCTATCAGCTGTGATGACACCATTGCACTCTGACCCAGGCAACCAATAGAGTGAGACTATATCTCAAAACAAACCAAACCACCACCACCACCAACAACAACAAAACCCTTAAAATTAAAAATCTTTGCAGTATATTCATATATATAATGGTATACTATTTGACCTTAGAAAAGAAGGAGATGCAGCCATTTGCCATCTGACAGCACAGATGAGCCTGGAGGACCTTGTGCTGAGTGGTGTAAGCCAGAAGCAGAAAGGAAAGTACTGCAGAATCTCACTTATGTGTAGAATCCAATAAAAAGTCAAGTAAATAGATGCCGAGAGTAGAATGGTAGTGATCAGGGTGGGGACTGGGGGAAATGGGGCGAAAGAGGCCAAAGGGGGGAACCTTGGAGTGATGTCTAGAGACCTACTCTACAGCATGAGAACAATAGTCAACAACATTCTATCACATACTGAAAATTTGCTGAGAGGGGATTTTTAGATGCTCTTCACACAAACATGTACACGCAGGGTAACTGTGGAAGGTGATAGGTTAATTTGCTTAACTGTAGTAATAATTTTACTATGTATATTTGTATCAAAACAGCATGATGGGCAACTTACATACACATAATACACAATTTTAAGGGAACGAAGCCAAGGAAACAGCAATGAAAAGGAATCGCTATTTCTCACTTGGAGCTCTGTCATCATCTCCCTCATTCCCTCGGAGCTCTCTCTAATTCGTTTTTCACAATCAGCCACATGGCACTGTGAAGTCCCAGGGTACCCTAAAAGTCCCCCCTTAAGCATCAGTGAATTTCTGACCAGAGTCCTGTATCTTTCAACATCATCCACAACCTGCTCTTGTCCTTCCACTGTGGTTTCATCATGTGGCTCTGGCTAGATTTTTGTTTGTTGTTTTGCTATATTTTTAAAATTAATAGACTTTATTTTTTAGAACAGTTCTATGTTTATAGTAAAATCAGGCATCTATTACAGAGTCCCCCTACATATCCCCTCCACTATCATTAATATCTCACATGAACGAGGCAAATTTGTAAGATTAATGAACCAATATTGATACATTATTAATGAACTGATAAGAATAGATACCACACTTGATCTTAGCCCTGAGGCTGAGCAGCAACAATGCGTCATTATCAACTAAAGCCCATACTTTCCTTTAAGCTTTACTCTTTGAGTTGTGAAGTTCTGTTGGTCTGGCAAATGTATCGTATCACTAAATTCCCACCTATTCATCCCTCCTTATCTCCTCCCAAACCCTAGGAACCACTGATTTTTGTGTTGTCTCTATCGTTTTGCTTTTTCCATAATGTCATTGATGAGTTGGAAGAATACAGAATATAGGCTTTTCAAATCGACTTCTTGAATACCAACATGCATTCAAAGTTACTCTTTTTTTTTCGTATTTTCATGGCTCATTTGTTCTGATTGCTAAATATTAGTACATTATATGGATGTCCTACAGCTTATTCATTCATTCACTTTTTTGGAAGAATTCTTGGTTGCTTCAGGTGTTTGGAAATTATAAATAAGGCTGCTATAAAGATTCATGTGCAAGTTTCTGTGTGGACATAAGATTTCAACACATTTGGTAGGAGAATTTGGTTGCAAGATTGTATGGTAAGATTAACTTTGTAAGAAACTACTATACTGTCTTTCAAAGTGGCTGTACCATTTTGCAGTCCTTCCAGCAGTGAATAACTCTCCCTTTTGTTCCATATCCTTATTGGCATTTGGCGTAGTCAACTTTTGGATTTTAGCCTTTCCAAGAGGTATGTAGTAGTATCCTATTTTCATTTTAATTTGCAATTCCCTAATGGCATATGACATGGAGCATCTTTTCATGTGCTCAGTTGCCATTTGTGTATCTCTTTGATAAGGAATCTCTTTTGCCCATTTTTAAAATCTTGTTATTTTCTTTCTTTCTTTTTTTTTTTTTTTTGAGACAGAGTCTCACTATGTTACCCTCCATAGAGTACTGTGGCATCACAGCTCACAGAAACCTCAAACTGTTGGGCTTAAGCAATTCTCTTGCCTCAGCCTCCCAAGTGGCTGGGACTACAGGCATCCACCACAACACCCGGCTATTTTTTGTTGTAGTTGTCATTATTCTTTTAGCAGGCACAGGCTGAGTTCGAACCTGCCAGCCCTGGTATATGTGGCCAGCACCCTAACCACTGAGCTAGGGTGTCGAGCCACTTGTTATTTTCTTATTGATGAGTATTAAGAGTTCTTTGTGTATCCTGGAGATGAGTCCTTCGTCAGATATGTGTTTTGTAAATATTTTCTCTTTGTCTATGGATTGCCTTTGAAATCTCTCAATAGTCTCTTTCACAAGTAGAAGTTCTTAATTTTTATGAAATGCGACTTGTCATTTTTTTCTGTCATGAATCTTGCTTTTAGTGTTGTATCTCTAAAGTTGAAGTTAAATCCAAGATCTTCTAGATTTTCTCTGGTGTTATGTTCTAGAATTTTTATGATTTTGAATTTTACATTTAGGCCTGTGATGCACTAGATCCACTCTTGCAAATGGGGTAAGGTCTATGTCTAGGTTCATGCTTTGCATGTGGATGTCCAGTTGTCCCACCACTGTTGAAAAGGCCACCCTTTCTCCATGGAGTTGTCTTTGCCCCTTTGTCAAAGGTCAGTTGAGTGTATTTGCCTGGGTCTATTGCTGGGATCTCTATTCTGTGCCAGTGATCTATTTGTCTATTCACCAATATAACACTGTTTTGACTACTTTAGATTTGCTTTAAGTTGTATAATCAGATAGTGTCAGTTATCTGATTTTGTTCTTCTTTGTTCTAGAGTTTTTGACAACTCTAGTGCATAGCTGTCTTCCTGAAGGTTGCCTCATTAAGAGCGGTAGGTGACCCTAGTTCTTTATTCCATAGGAAAATTCCCAAAAGTTCTTTTTACTTTTGCCCTAGCCAGGTAGCAATATTTTCTCTCACATCTCAACTCTTACATGTGGTGTAAAGCATATGCAATGTCTACGTAGGATATGGAGCCTACAGAGTTAGAGGCTCCAGCAGTATTTAGTAAGACTCTCAGTGCTGTTCTAATTTTTCTCAGCTGCTTTTTATTTTAATTCATTCCAACGCTCTCTTTTCTTTTGCACTCCCACTGCGATGACTTTATTGAGCAGATGTCTTCATCTGAGCAGATGTCTTTACTGAACTTTCTGAGATGACTCTGAGCTCCCTCTTGGGAGTCTGTCACTAACTCAGCCCATTATAATGTGCACAGAGAGTTATCATTTTTCTTCTAGCACACTCTACCCATCACTTGCCTATGTCCAATTTTGTTGTCTGCTGTATTGGGTAATTGACCAATTAAAAAAAATTGTAGGGGTCATAGTTTTCCGTTGCTCCCAATCCTTTTGACTTGAACAGGAAATTTTCAACTTCACATAGGTCTGGACTTTAAGAACATAGGCTATTGGGGTCCATTCTTTTGATCGACCTTACTCATATGGGAGGAGAGGAGGAGGGTGTAGGAACTCAGAGGTCAGGATTAGGTGCTGGGTGCCACAGAGCAGGAACTACAGGGAGGAATTACTAACTGACTCAGCCAAGGGTACTTAGAATGAGAAAGTCACATAAAATTAGAGTCATATAAAATTTTAACACCAGGCACACCAAGTTGGACCCCAAGCCAGGTTTCTAAAGGCAAGGAAAGGAAGGATCACAAAGCCAAAGGTGAGAGCTTCGCTTAGATGAGACAAGAGGGCAGAGGAGGGCAAATGGAACTCTGTGTGTTCCAAAACAGTGTTCGTGGTCTTGGCTCATGAGGAGAGAAGAGTGGGCCAAAAACAGGGTGAAGAATCACATTTTTGGAAGGACTTCTGAGTTTTCTGTTTGGCCAACAGAGTCACACAGACCTGATGTAAAGTTTACAAAGAGTTTTAACATGTGTTATTATATGAGACTAATTCTGCAAGCTGGAAAGCATATCATTTCTCATTTTATACCCGAGAAAACTAAGACACAGAAAAGCTATGCTTCCTGCCCAAAGTGACACAGCTGGGAAATGGTGGCGTCAGGATCTGAGCAGGGCTGTATCTAGCTTAGACATTCATTGTCCTCCTAGTTACTCCAGAGGTATTTTCTTGGTTCTTAAGTACTTATTGGATGCTATTCTGGAGGGCAGAGAAGGTCAGAATGGGACTGTGGGTATATATCAGTGAATGAGACAGGCAGGATATTTGCCCTTTGGATCTTAAATTCTCACCATCATAACTGTATCATGCAGACCTTCTTCATAGGATCTTGATCCGATGACTAGAAGGTGGTTGTGTCCTGCATAGTAACATCCATTCATGAAGAAGATGATGTATCATTGATAATAACAAAAGCCAGCACTTGTGAAGGCTACGTTATGTGCTGAGCATTGTGAGACGTGTTTTCTATGCATCTTCTAATCTGTCTTCACGGTAACTCCCTGAGGCGGGCATTATTGTCATCATTTCACAGATGAAAAAATTGAGGCTTGAGACATTTTTTGAAAATCATAATCAAAGCAGCCAAATTGGTTTTTAATATAGGCATCCATCAGCAGTACATGGAAATGCCTGTTTCCTTTTATACTGGCTCACTTCTTTTGCATTTTTAAAAAAGTTTCAATATATTTATGGGTGAAAGGGCTTTTATGTTATACAGGTCAATTTTGCAGTTGTGAAGTGTGGGATTTCAGGTGTACCCATCACCCAGATAATATACATTGTAGCCAATCTGTAATTTTTTATCTCTCACTCCTCCCTTTCTTAATCTCTCCCCCTCTGAATCTTCGATGTCCATTATAACACCTGCATGACCGGATGACCGTGCATACCCATAGCCTAGCTCCCACTTATAAGTGAGAATGTGTGCTATTTGTTTTTCTGGTCCTGAGTTACTCTACTTAAGATAATGGTCACTAGTTACATCTAAGTTGTTGTAAAAAACATCATTTCATTCTTTTTTTTATGGCCAACCAATATAGTAATATAGTGTGTGTGTGTGTATGCCACTTTTTAAAAATCTATTGATGGGTACTTAGGTTGATTCCATATCTTTGCAATTGTGAATCATGCAGTGATAGACACTTGAGTGCAGGTGTCTTTTTGATATAATGACTTCTTTTCCTTTCTGTAGACACCTGGTTGTTGGATGGCTGGATTGAAGTTCTTTGAGGAACCTCCATGCTGTTTTAAATAGAGGCTGTACTCATTAGCATTCCCACAGCACTGTATAAGCCCTCCCCTTCACCACATCTGTGCTAACTTCTATTGTTCTTGGACTTTTTAATAATAGCCATTCTGACAAGGGTAAGGTGGTATCTCACTGTGAGTTTAATTTGCATTTCCCTGATGATTAGCGACGTTGAGCATTTTTCATGTGTTTGTTGGTCATTTGTTTATCTCCTTGTGAAAAATATCTGTTCGTGTCTTTTGCCAACTTTTTAGAAATTATTTTGTGTGTTTTTTTTTTTACTTGCTCATGAGTTTCTTGCAGATTCTGGATGTTAGTCCCCTGTTGGATGTGTAGTTTGTAAATATTTTCTCCCATTCTATAGGTTGTCTAGTTATTGATTATTTCTTTGGCAGTGCAAAAGACTTTTTAGTTTAATTAAGCTTCTTTCTTTACTTATTTTTGTTGTGCTAGGCCTATGTAGAAAGAGTTTTATGAAGATTTTCTTCTAGAATTTTGTGGTTTTAGGTCTGGCGTCTATAATCCATCTTGAGTTAATTTTTGTATATGGTGAGAACTGGGGATCCAGTTTCAATCTTCTGTATGTGGCTCTTCAGTTTTCTTAGCACTATTTAGTGAACAGGGTACCCTTTCCCCAGCGTATATTTTTGTCGGCTTTTTCAAAGATCAGTTGGTTGTAGATAGATGGTTTTATTTCTGGGCTCCTTATTCTGTCCTATTGACCTATTCCAGGCTGTTTTGGTTACTATATCTTTAGTAGTGTAATTTGAAGTCAGGTAATGTGATATGTATAGACTTGTTCTTTTTGCGGAGGATTGCTTTGGCCATAGGGGCTCTTTTATTATTCCATAGGAAATTTAGGATTCTTTATCTAATTCTGTCAAAAATGATGTTGATAATTTGATAGGAATTTTGTTGAATCTGTAGATTATTTGGGGAAGTATGGACATTTTAACAATAGTGATTCTTCTGATATATAAGCACGGGATGTTTTTCCATTTGTTTGTGTCACCTGTGATTTCTTTCATCAGTGTGTGTTTGTGTGTGTGTGTGTGTGTGTGTGTGTGTATAATATAGTTGTTTTTGTAGAAATCTTTTGCCTCCTTGGTTAAGTGTATTCCTAGGTATTTTATTATTTTTTTGAAGCTATCATAAATGAGACCAAGTTCTTCGTTTGAGTCTCAGCTTAGTTTCTATTAGAAATGCTACTGATTTATGTACATTGATTTTGTAACCAAAGATTTTAGTGAATTTATTTTTATAGGAGTCTTTTGGTGGAGTCTTTAGGGTTTTCTAGGTATAGATTATGTTATTGACAAATAGGGATAGTTTGACTTTTTCTTTTCCAATTTGGATACCCTTTATTTCATTCTCTTGCCTAATTGTTGTGGCTAGGACTTCCAGTTGTATACTGAATAGAAGTGATAAAAGTGGGTATTGTTGTCCTATTCCAGTTTTGGGGGGTAATGTTTTCAGCATTTTCTCATTCATTATGATGTTTGCTCTTGGTTTGTTGTATATGGCCTTTGTTATTTTGAGGTATGTTTCTTCTATGCCTAGTTTGTTAAGGGTTTTTATGTTGAAGGAATACTAAATTTTATCACATGATTTTTCTGTATCTATTATGATGATCATATGGTTTTTGTCTTTAATTTTATGTCACGAATCTTGTTTATTGATTTGTATATGTTGAAACATCCCTGGCATAAAACCTAATGGATCATGCTAAGTTACCATTATGATGTGCTTACTAAAGAGAAAAAAATACTTAGTTGGTTTATGTGGGTAGTTAAATTAGAGTTGGATTTATATCGGGTTCCAAAACCTGTGACCTTAGAAACTCACTGTTAAGAGAA
>CAUYRH010100831.1:0-142312 GCA_963574655.1 Perodicticus potto
CAAGACACTCAAGATAGGTATAATAGTACTACTCACACAAAAACTTAAATTTCACCTCAAAAAAAATCACAAGACAACAGAGAAAGCAATTTCACTGTTATAAAATAAGATATTTCATGCAAAGTATTAACTCTGCCCCCCCAAAGCCCAACCAAAGCCCAACCTCCCAACAAACAAAAAACTATCTGGGAATACTGCTATGCTAACATATTAACCACAGTATAATCATTCATAGAAAAACAATAAGTTTAAGCAATGAATTAAATTAAATAACAAAGGTCAAACTATCATAAACTCATAGACCACAGTGATGTTACAAAACAAGCAAATCTTTCATTTCATTCATTTGAAATGAAAATCATTCATTTTCTTTATGAGGAGTTGGGAATGCTGACACTTCAATAGAGATTAATAGAGTAGAATGTAGTCTTTGGCCAGTGGTGGTAAATATGCCCACCAGAAATAAATATGTGCAAAACCTTGATTCATATTTTTATTTTAAATATTTCAAGAATGAGAAAATGAGAAGCCAAAGGTGGTCTTGTTATAACTCACACATTATTCAGAAAGTTACATCAAATTAGAGTGTTATGTGTATAAAAGAAGCCCTTTTATCTTTCTTCCATTTTATTTGTTATTTTTCTACCTCCAAACCCTAATTTAGGTAAAGAAAAGGTACCATGATGTGAGTGACCTGACAGTTGATCTAATCAGATGGCTCCAGAGTATCAAAAAATAAACACATCCAATTTGTGAGTGGAGGGTGATGATGGAGGTAGACTTTTGTAGGCATACCCGAAATCCCAGCAGAAAGAAAGCCAAAGCCCAGGATGTTTTCTTTGCATATTTACATTTGCACAAAATTTTATTTCTTTATGCCCAGACATGCAGGGTCTGTTAGATTATGGTGTATTAATCATATACATGTTCTCTAATTAATTTATGTCCTCCAGTGTTTTTTTTGGATTGAATCAGGTAATGTGATTTTATATTTATATCTGTATCTATGTATCTTGATAAACACATGTGTATTGCACCTGGTTTTTCTTATATTTAGTAACAATTTGAAATTCATTTTTAGAGTTAATTTAACTAGCACATTACTGTTTCTTGAATGAAAATAACTTTTACTCCTTTGTTAATTAAAAAAACAAGATTATATTTGGTCTGTTATAGTCAGTGTTGAACATCTCAGGACACTGAAGAAAGTTTGTTTCTTTCAGTCAACTCCTTTGGATCTGATTCCTTTACGAAAACTTGTCAGGCACTGAGAACATGCTGTCTGTTTGAAACCATGCTTCTCCCGAAAAAATAAACAGTAGCTTTTCCATTAAAAAGAAATACCTTCATGAGTTTCTACAGCAGTTTTTAAAATTCCAGATATATCAAATATCCACAGAAGGTTGAAAATGGAGTCTTTGAATTTCCCACTGGGAAGTGCATTTCGTAGGAAAATATTTTCCTTAATGTTTTTACCTTTCCAAAAGTCTGCTCTTTTCTGAGGGTTACTTGAATTGGTTTATGTAAAATGAGATTTGAACCATTACCAAATCTTAAACCAAGCTTTCTCCTCCAGGATCAAAAAGAGCTTCATTTATACTATGAAATAAGTCAGTCTCTCTTTTTCTGTCTCTCTCTAGTGGAGGGTTGGTGAGGTTATTTCCCAGTTTAAGCCATGATGGCCTCTTAGGAATTGTGTGGCACACACAATTGCCATTAACCAAGGAAGTATGCCCTATTACCTTTGGAACGAGGAAGAACACTACTGTTAGGACTGCAATAGGGTAGTACTTGCTCAGCTGACCTTAGTTTTAGAGCAGCGGTTCTCAACCTGGGGGTTGTGACCCCTTTGTAACAATGAAAATACATCCCGCATATCAGATATTTACATTATGACTCATAACAGTAGCAAAATTATAGTTATGAAGCAGCAACGAAAATAATTTTATGGTTGGGGGTCACCACAACATGAGGAACTGTATTAAAGGGTCATGGCATTAGGAGGCATTAGGAAGGTTGAGAACCACTGTTATAGAATCTATGTTTTGGGAATATCATGGACATATGCTGTCTAAAAGTGCTTTTTAAAAGGGTGGCTGTAATCAAGGGATTAGCCTAAATTCTTCTAATGCAGAGAGGTCACAAATAAAGTTGCGGCAACTTTTTAATCACTTGTGGGATTATTATTAATGTTAAGGTAAATACACATTCCTAGAACACTTAATTTTTGAGCAATTAGTTCAGTATTTTACAAATACTTTAATACATTGTATTTCCGTTTTATAAGAGGTGTTAGAAAATCATCCTCTTAGCTACCCACAGTTGGCAGCATTAAAACTTTAATGACAGATAGCACTGAGTGAGGTGGTTTGTGCCTGTGGTAACCTGCAGTCCCAGCTACTTGGGAGGCTGAAGCCAAGGATTGCTTGAGCCCTGGAGTAGGAGCTGCCACAGGCTGTGCTGCACCTGTGACTAGACACTGCAGTCCAGCCCAGGGAACGTAGAGAGCCTCCCCGTCTCTAAAGAAAAGTAGATAAATAGTACATGAATTCAATGATTTTTTTTTTTAAATGTAAAGATCACTTTCCTTATTTATATTTGTTGTATGTCTTACAACCATCCATAGTTATTGTAGGCCATTTCTATTCTCCCTTACAGGTTTATTGCTAGGTAAGTGATATAACTGGTTGCCATTTTTAACAGCAAACGTAAATACGAGGTCATGTCTGTTTCCATGCCAACAGGTGCTCTTGGGAGAGTACATTCAGTAAAAACCCAGAGATGATGACTTCTTTGCAGCTCCAATGTTGCCAGCGCCTGGTTGAGCTTTGTAAACAGTGCCTGCTAGTGGTTTACAAATATGCAACTGACACCAGAGGATCAATTTCAGGCATTGGTCCCGACTGGGGTAATTCCAGGTACTTGCTCACATTCTGTAGCCCCTGTGACTTTTATATAAAGTAATGCTAAATTACTGTTTGAAATTGAGTCTCCTTTTGCTTATGTGGCTAGTGAAAAAGGTAAAGACCAAAAATTCATACATGCTACTACATACAAAATATTTTTAATCAGCACAGTCTTTCCTTTTAAGGGACCAAACTAGGGCAGCAATCATGAACATAATGGTGATAGAACATACATGGACATGAGATTATTTGACTTTTATATTTTTGCTTTCAAAAACCAAGTGTAAGAGCACCTCAAAATGTAGTGACACATTTAGCTTTTGTTCTTCAGTAGAGATATTTCAGCATTTATCCCTGTGGCTTCTGCAAACAGGAAGATGCCTTTGGTTTCATTTTTATTGCTCAGTATGCCTCTATTACTTTTATTACCAGTATTACCAGCCAGATATGTAGCAGGTGAATTTTTGTCAAGCTCTGTTTAAAAACTGAGTTTTATAAATGTTGTCTAGTTGAAATGGGTTTCTAAAAGCCATGCAAAGTTGATCTGCTTATTAAAAATATCTCAGAAAAACTAGCCAGGCTTGGTGGTACACACCTGTAGTCCCAGCTACTTGGAATGCCGAGGCAAGAGGATCATTTAAGCCCAAGAATTTGAGGTTGTTGTGAGTTGTGACACCATGGCACTCTTCCCAGGGTGACAGAGTAAGACTTTGTCTCAAAAAAAAAAAAAAAAAAGAATATTTCCATATAAATTATTGAGATTTATATATTGAATCTTTGTCTTAGATTCTGTCATTGTCCATTATATAGGACCTTTAACCTATTTGGACTCCTCTGCAAACAGAAGCAGATTGATTATAACAATAGCAGAGGTGAAGTTAACCATTAATATTTAAAATTCATAAATATCAAAGTTATATTCTGTGGTTTTAATGTTTTGACTGAAACAAATTATTCAAATACAACTTTAATATTTTCATTAATATTTCCACATGATTTGACAGAGTGAAGGGCATTTTTTAGATATCACACCTTCTCTTTAAGGTTACTCTGGAAGCATGATTGGGAAAAACTTAAGTTCCAACCTAGGAAGGAATTCATTCAGACTGTGAATTGCCACTGTTGCAATTCCAGATTTCATAAGCCAATTTCTGTTGATTGATCTTGTAGTTTTTGTGGGTAGGCAAAATACAGTAGAACCCCCATAGTTGGCCACCTCCGTATATCGACCACCTCCTTAAGTTGACCTAATTTTCATAGACCAGACGTGCTCCATATGTACATATCAGTACAGTAGGCCTAGTTCCTTGTGTTGACTAGTTTCTTACAGTCCTTTGGATGGTCAACTTAAAGAGGTTCTACTACACAGGGTGGCTATAAAGTCTGTGTGGAATTTAGAATAGTGTACAATTTAAAATTGCACATGAACTTTTGTATAACAGGATGAACCCTCCTGGTTACTCTGAGGGAAGAAGTTATGCTTTGCAGTTACTTCAGAGCCTTTTATTTTCTTCCCTTCCTCGTAGTCAGAAGTAATATTCCTGATCCTGGAATCTAGACTTCTGTACTTCTGCTAAATGGTGAGGATGGCCTCAGTATAGTAATTGTAAGCATTTTGGGTGTTAGTTTAAATGGTGAGGATGGCCTCAGTATAGTAATTGTAAGCATTTTGGGTGTTAGTTTGAATAGAGTTTGATTCTTGGCCAAGTTCAAAACCATTGGGAGAGAAATGGAGAAGTCAGACAAATAATCATCAAAATATAGCTTTGTTACTGATAAACATTACATTAGGGGACATGGTATAGGTGTGAACCACATGAGTTTTCTAATACTGAATTTCAGAATTAAACTTATCTACCCTGCCGAAAGCAGAACTGGATCAACCCAAACCTTCCATTGCCAATATCCTATAAAGTATAGATCAGTGGTTCTCAACCCTCCTAATGAAGCAATGTATTTTCATTGTTAAAAAAGGGTCGCGACCCACAGGTTGAGAACCGCTGGTCTAGATCCATTAGTGTTGGCAGGAGAGCAAGAAACAATGCATCTTTTCTGCAGAAAGGCAGAACCAGAAAGAAAAAGAGGCTGAACTAAGTATGTCTGTGTCTTCCTTTTAAACTCACAAATCAGATAACTGAGTTCTGGTAAAGAGGACAGAAAGTTTACACTAGTAACAGTTCTTCTAAATAGAAACACAAGTGAAATGAAATAAACATTTCCCCTTAATATCTAGTTATTAAAACCCACGTCAAGGTCACATTAATTTAAAAACATGTAAAAAGTGGCCATATCTTCTTTCCCTCATAGATAAGTAGTGGACCTTATAGCATTTTACTGAAATGTGGAAGTCATTTAATTTAATATTTATTAATGGATTGATATATTTTATTTATGAAGTATACTTGACAAAATGTAAAGATGAATTTATATTCATTATATTTAAAATAAAGATAAATTATAAATAAATATAAATATATCTATTATAAATGATTTATGAAGCATACCTAAACAATTTATGAGGAGATACATTTTGGTTAATTTATCTGTAAAATTAGAAGACAAATAGGACTAACATGAGTCAGGTTTATAGACCATGTTTATCTTGATCAAAGACCTATAGGATATTCCTGAAGAAGCTCTAAAGAGTATATGGGATCTAGTACATGGAAAAGAGTGCCCTTCTACCTGGCAGTCTCAGAAAAATAATAATTTAATATGCACACCAGAGATGGACTCATAATAATTAAGCAAGTAGAACTGATGTATAAAACCAGATGGTGTGTATGTGTGTACACACACATACACACACACACACACACACACACACACACACATGGCTGTCCAGAAAGTATCCAGCCATGCATGTCTTTATTTTCCATATTACGTGGCTGAATACTTTCCAGTAGCCTTTGTATATGTGTATGTACAGGGCCCAACAATTAAGTTTGTGAACTTATCCTAGAACAAGTGCTGTATACCTCATTGCTGAATATCGCCACAGTCACCTTCGAAGTACTCCCTTTGGGAAACTATGCACCCATGCCAGCGCCTAGTCCCCCCTTCAAAGCACTTTTCCTAGGATGAGTTCGTGAACTTAATTGTCAAATGTCAGATGATGATGGTTCTGATGGCCATTCTAGAAAAAGAGTTCCAAAATGGTTTTGAAGGTTGGAGTAGGCACTGGCATCAGTGAGTAGCTTCCCAAAGACAGCACTTCAAAGGTGACTGCAGTGCTATTCAGCAATGAGGTATGTAGCACTTGTACTGGGATGAGTTCGCAAACTTAATTGTGTGGGTATGTGTGTGTATCTCCAGAGTTCTTGGGATCAGCTCAATATTTCACTGTACCGAGGCTTCCCTGGGAAGCTTTGGGATCTCTGACTACTCTTCAGCCTCAACATTTCTGTCTTTTTATCGTCCATGTACTGAGCTCTCACATAGGCTAATTTCACAAGAGTTCTGTGGCTGAGAACATTAAAAACCACCAAGTTAGTACTTCTGCTTTTGGTAATAGAATATGAGGTACTTGGACAAATCCTCCCTCTGATAACAAGTATATAAGCTGCACTAAATACCAAGACATTTGCTTGATGACATCTGAGCGTTAACAAGGTACTTATTAGTGTTAACAAGGTACTTATTAGTGAACAACTGTTAGTACTAAGTAGTGCTTTTGACAGTCTTGTGAGCCTAGGGAGAAAAGTAGAATAGGACCTGCCAAAGATTAGGCCTCAGTAAACACTCTTGATTCCTGGGAGTGATCATGTTCCAGATGGTTTACAAAGCAAAGCTGACAAAACTAAAAGGAAAACTAGACAAATCTACAACCATAGATGGAAATTTTAATAATCACTTCTTAGAAAAAAAATCAGTGAAAGTTCAGAAAATTTTAGTATTACAGTTAACAGACTTAATTGTCATATATAGAAATTAATAACCTCAAAACAAAACAAAACAAAAAAATAAATTAATAACCTCAGAATACAATACTTCAAGCACACTGTGGAATTTTACAAAAATCAACCATATGGTGGGATTAAAAAACACTTATCAACAAATTTAAGAACATTGAAATTGTATAGAGTTTTTTTCTTACCACATTCCTTTAAGCTAGAAGAATAATATATAACCAGAAAATCTGTACTTTGGAAAGTTAAAAAATATACTTATAAATAACTCATGAATCAAAGAATGAATCATAATGGGCATAATAAAATATTATATGCTGAATAATAACAAAAATATTACAAATAAAACTTATAGAATATGCCTAAGTCAGTATTTTAGGGATAATATTTATAGACTTATTTGAATGTATCAGTAAAGAGTAAGGGCAAAAACTAAATTGAACGAACTATTTTTAAAGATGACAAAATGACATTTAAGTAACCCCCCCAAAAAAGCAGAAAAAGGAAATAATAAAAATGAGAGCAGAAATCAATGATATAAAAAAATCATAGGATAAAGAAGATAAACACAGCTGAAAGTAGTTTCAGAAAAGACTAATAAAACTGATAATCACCTGGTGAAATTGATTGAAATCAAAAAAGCACAAATAGCTAACATAAAGAACAAAAAGGGAGGCATTACTACAGACCTTATAAATATTTAAAACTTGATAAGAAAATATTATTAACAATTTCATGCTGTTAAATTTGGTGATTTAGATGAAGTTAAAATTCCTAGAATAACAAATATCCCCGAAAGTGACACCAGAAGAAAAAGAAAGCCTTAAATTGTCATAACTACTAAAGAAATTAGATCAATAATTAAAAGCCCTCCCACTCCAAGTTTAGGTCAAACTCGCCCAGAGAATAGAAAAGGGGAAACACTCTCCAACTTGCTGTATGAGGCTACCATATGTTTGATACCAAAATATGACCAGGGCATTATGGCAAAGGAAAATGACAGTTCAATCACACTCCTCAACATAGGTGCAGAAGTCCTAAACCAAATATTAGCAAAATGAATCCAGAAAGTTTAAATAGGGTAATATATATCATGACTAGCTTCTGCTTATTCCTTCAATTTAAGGATGCAATAATATTAAAAAGTGATCAATGTAATTTGCTACAGTAATAGAAATAAAACATAACTTCAAAAGCTATAGAGAAATCACTTGAAAGAATTTAGTATACATTCATGCTTTTAACAATGCTTAGCTAACTAGAAACAAAGAGAATCTGTTAAAAGATAACTACAAAAAACTTATAATAAACATACCTGGTGTTAAAATGTTAAATATTTTCTTTTTCAGATGAAAAACAAAACAAAACTGTCTATTATTACCACTTCCATTCAGCATTATACTGGAGGTCCTAGCTATTTTAATGCAATAAGCAAAATAAAACACATTAAATTTGAAAGAAAGCACTAAAACTCTTTATTGGTAGATATGATTGTATTCATACAAATGCAAATAAATCTACAGATAAATTGTTAAGTGAATTTAACAATTTTGATGAAATCAAAGTCAGTATAAAAATGAACTGTATCTTTGTATATCATCAACAAATAGCTAAAATATGAAATTTGCAATATTTATCAATAGCATGAAATAAGATCTAATACTTAGGAATAAATCTAGAAAAAATATATAAGACCTTTATGCAGGAAAATCTAAGAAAATGGAAAGATAGAACTTATTCACCATTGGAATCAATATTATTAACATGATACTTTTTCTCACATAATTTCATACATCTATGAATTCGTTGTAATCCTGCTATAAGTGCTAATAAATTTTTACTTCTAATTTTTTGGTGGGGAGAACCTTTTGACAAAAGCTTATTCTAACATTTATACAGGAAAGAAAAAGACCAAGAATAGATAAGACAATGTTGAACTAGAGTAATAAAATGGTAAGATTTAGTAACTACCATGTCCCAAGGCTTGTAACAAAGTTAAAGCAATTTAAGAGCATGCAATATTGATAAAAGAATTGACAAATGAACCGATGGAACTATTCCGAAAAGCTATAAACCATCCCAGGCAGGACGGGAGACTTGATCTGTGGCAAATGGGGAAAGGAAATTTGTTTAAATAAATGGTAGTAGGACAGTTGGATTTCCAAATAATAATAAAAAAGAAACTTAACTTTGCCCACACCATAAATAGCAATCATTTTCAGATGAATTAAGTCTATAGATGTGAAAGATGAAACTGAAGATTTTACAAGATAATATAAAAGAATATTTTTATGACCTAGAGGAATTCAGAGATTATAAAGATAGTGCTAGTCATATATGAATAGATAAGTATGATGGTGCTAGTCATATATGAATGGATGATGTACTCATCTATTAATAAATTAAGAACATAAATTCATCGTAAGACCCGATTAAGTGAAAAAGAAAGCCACAGGATGGAAGAAGGTATTTGCAGCTCATATAATCTCTAAAAACCTCTTACACAGATTATGAAAGAACTCTTACAAATTTCTAAGGAAAAACAGACCAATTAATAGAAAAATAAGATATTTGAAAACAAGGACCAATGAACATTTGAAAAACTTCTACGTTACTTAATAATCAGGGAAATGAAAATTACCCATCACTGTATACCAAGAGTTGATGAGAATGTAGAGTAAGAGAAACTGTCTTTCCCCTGCTGGTGATAGTGAAAATTGCTCTCTTACAACTATTTATAACAGTTCAGCATTATGTACAAAAGCCTACCCTTTTTCTAGGTACTATGCTCCTAATAAATTCTTAGCTCAGACGTATGCTGATAAGATGTATGCACCAAAACTTACTAGAATGACCTTAGTAGCATTTACTGATGAAAGCAGCTAAGATTTGAAACCACCCAGATATCCATGGAACTTTCCTAATGTTCATACAGTGGAATATCATATGATACTAAAAATGAAAACAACTGCACTTACACATAGTGACATGGATGAGTCTCAAACATAAAGGTGAGCAGAAGAAGCCACATACAAAGGAAGAGATATTATGTCTATTTATTAAGAAAACAAAACCAGGCAAAACTAAACTCTAATGTTAAAGAATGTATATGTGGATGGCAAACAAAGAATTAATTGTCATAAAGATCAGAATAGCGGTTAACATTATGGGGGAGTAATATACTGTAAAACAGAGTTCTGGGATGCTGGGAATGTTCTGTTACCTCACGTGGATGGTAGTGATATCAGAAATCGCTTTATAACACTCATTAACTTGGTCATTTATGTTTTATACAATTTTCTGAGTGTGTCTTATACTTTACAATTAAAAGGTTTTAATAATGAATAGTTAAATACATGGTGCTATTTATGGTCTTGGATCGTTCTATGTATTTATTTCAGAACAGGGATAGTCTTCCCAGTAAGGCTGACATTTATAGTACTTATATTAAAAATAATACGGGTGTCCCAAAAGTCATCACTGAAGTCACCATACAAAGAGAAAGTGGGAAATTGTAGCTAAGTCTACCTTTATTCATGAAATATTCATTACAAAATTTTACAAAATATTTATATGTGTTGGCCACCTCTTTGTAAAATTTCGTAATGAATATTTTATAAATAAAAGCACATTTAGCTACAATTTCCCATTTTCCCTGTGCATGGTGACTTTAGGGGCAGCTTTGGGGACACCCTGCCTTTCATTGGTTCCATGTGCTATGAGCCAGACATGGCAGAAACTAGTGAACTTCTTTCATAGTGGAGAAGACTGAGGCCCCAAGAGGTTGTCCAAATCCATCTTGGTAGCATATGCAAGTGTGAAACTTCAAATCAGGGCTCTCCTCTTCTTAAAGTCAAAGTAAAAAGCACAGAACAGTGAACATCGTCAGGATGGCTATCAGCCAAAAAAGTGGAAAGTAATGAGTGTTGGCAAGGATGAGAAAAAGTTGGAGCCCTCATATATTGCTGGTGAGAATGAAAAATAATGTGGTCACTGCACAAAACAGTTTGGTAGTTTCTCAAAAAGTTAAAAAGAGAGTTATAATATGACCCTGCAATTCTACTCCCTGGTACAGACCCCAAAAAATTAAAAACAAGGACTCGAACAAGTACTTGCACACCAGTGTTCATAGCTGCGTTATTTATGATAGCCAAAAAATAGAAAAAACCCAGGTCTTCATCAGCAGGTGAATGGATAACAAAATATGGTGTGCATGTATAACAAAATATTAGTATAAAACAGACTGAAATTGTGATATATGCTTCAAATATGGATGGAGCTTGAAAACATGCTAAGTTAAATAAGCCAGACACAAATGGACAAATACTGTGATTTCATTTACATGAGGTATATAGTACAGACAAATTTATAGAGACAGAAATAGGTGTTCCCAGGGGTTGGAAGAGGGGAAATGGGAATTCAGTATTGAATGAGTAAAGAGTTTCAGTATTAAATGATAAAGAGTTTGGAAAGATGAAGGAGTTTTGTGATTAGTGGTGATGGTTACATAACACTGGATGTATGTAAGTCATTGTACACTTAAAAATGGCCAAAAAACTAGTAAATTTCACGTCATATATTTTACTACAACAAATATTTTGTAAACACACAGGACAGATATGCTGTTGACCTTCATTTATCTGATCCCCCAAACTGTGAACCTGGGTTTATTCTGGGAGGGTCAGGGGTCTACTCCAGGAAGATCCTGGAAGGTGGTGTAGCTTGTTTTCGAAGTTAATATTTTCTACCAGTCTTCTGTTCTAGACACCCTCCTAGTCAGCAATAAGTTGGTCCATAAAGGACTAACTGATTCTGCATCAGTCAGGAGTCACACAAGTGTGTGTCGTCTGTCCTTGTGGTGGATGTGTGAGGGTGTCCACACCCAGCCGCAGGGTTGGGGACTGAAGTTCCGTGAGGGAAGCGAACGAAGGTAGGGTAGGCAAAGCTGTTTCTCCCTGGCACGAGTTAGCTATGAGTTAGCTATATCTCTACAGTAAGAGTAAGCTAGGACCAAAAAAAGCTGTAAACTTTGCACATTTCTTTGGTGCTTTACTCTTTAGACATAATCTATAAATCTACTTCCTTGAGATAGTCCTCCTGCTTAAAAAAATACCAGATTATTTAACTACATTTCCAAGAACATTTCAAAAATAATCTTTGATGTTCAGCTGGTATGTGCTCTCCCAAGAGACGTGAAGGCAAATACTCCATTACATTTCCTGGTAACCCTTTAAAATACCCCACAGCACTTGCCTTAAGGAAGCAGAGTGTTGCTTCCAATGTAATTTCATATGCTTTTTTTAGTGCCTGCTGAACTTCTTTTTCTTTTAAAATCTTAAGAAGGTTTCATCTTGACTTTTTCTGCTTCTGTGAAAAAGTTTAGGTTTGTGGCATGGATATTTTCCCACTTTATAGAATATTTTATACTTCATATTTCTAAAAGGACAAGTATAAAAATAGTAGCCATTAGTTTTGAAATTGAGATTCCCATCCAATGACAGTTGTGTGAAACTGTTGTGACGGTGTAGTGGGGTTGGTGGGGCACTGCTCACACGCCAGCCTACATGGCTCTGCATTCCAGCTCTGCTGGTTAGCAGCTGTGTGACCCTGGGCAAGGCACTGGAGCCCATCTGCCTCATGAAGTTTCTTTATCTGTAAGATGGAGCTAACAATAATATATACTGTATGGAATTGTTATGAGAACTAAATGAGTTAGTATTTTTTAAGCGATTAGAGTGGTGCTGTGCGCAAGGAAAACACCTTGTAAATGTATGTTCAGTAAAATAGTATAAGTCAGTGGTGGTCCTTTTATACTTTTATTTTTTTTCTTATGCAAAATAAAGATCTTTATCTCAGAAGTTTATGGAAATGTTACTGAAATGTCAATAATAACTATTGCCTGGAAATTTTTTGAAGTAAATTTGATGGAAGTTACTGTTTACTGTGTAATTATCAGTGCAAAAGAATATATCTTCAACAGAAGGTAGAATGACTCTCAACTACTATAGAATAGTGAGTTTTGATCAAACACCTTAATTTCTTTTGTACCTTTGCCCTAGATGGGAAGGATGGCCTTTCCACGGCAGAAGATGTCAGATTGATCACGATTCTGCCAACTCTTGACATAATAATTAATCCGTATAAATTACCTGAGTGGTATTAAGAAAATAATTTATATAACCTGTGATGTGAGAAATCAATTGTTTCATTATTCATCACCCATTATGCTATTTTGATTTAATTTGGTTTGTTGTGTATTATTTTACTGGTCTATTAACTTAATGATTTGAACAATTATTTATAGTTTGTGACATTAGGTAATAGATTTAGAGAATATTAGTAGATAATTCATGATGAAATGGTATTTATGGATATTACGGAAAATTTTACTTTAATCTCAGTGCTGTATGCAGTTCGATTATAGTGAATTTATTTTCTCTCAACAAAACTATAAATGTCATTTTCCATTGACATGGAAGTGTCATAGTTATTGCTATTATTTGGCATAGAATAGTTAGCTAGCAGTGCCCTTAGACCTCAAATTTTTCATGTACATTGGAAGTACAATACTGTTACTGGAGGATTCTAATGGCCAGGAAAGAATATAAAATATATGATCTGATGGTCTACCACTATCTCCTTTTCCAAGTCTACTGATAATTACAATTTTCCTTCTATTGCTACATCTGCTCTAGGAAATTCCTCATAAATATCTTTGTCCTGACTTTATAGAATGTCCTTTTCATAAATACTAGGACGTATACTTGGAACGATGTTATTTATTTGTTCACGTGGATTTCCTTGACCATTTCTCTGTATACTTATACATCAGGCTAGACTAATGTTCATCAAAGTTCTTCACAGGAAAACATATTATACAGGTACACAATGTCTTATTTGCAATCCCTCATTTTCAGAGCTTTGAAAACTGAAAAAATGTAACTCATTTGTTTGCAAATCTAACCTGAATCGACAATATTGGGAATATTTATACATTTATTTATTTATACATTAGTGGTTTACAAGATGCTGCTCTAAGGCCTTGATAGAGGTATCACATAGTATATGCACTATATTATCTTTCTAAAATCTGGAACAAACACATATTTGGAAATACATTTGCTTTCATGGATTACATGTTATCAGTAATCATGATTGGTTTTGATGTTTTGTAACCATAAGCACTGTATGGTCTGAGAATTTAATTTATTAACCTCATTATAAATGTCAGTCTTTAACTTTTTCTATAGGATTACCTGTAGTCGTAATGCATCCATGACATATTATTAAGTTATAATCAGTGCTTACAACATCTTTGAAACAATTATTGTTAATATGGCTAGTCAAATTCTCCTATCACACGTTTTTAAGAAATATTTGACTGGGCCCACACATTCCTGAAAGGGACCAATGATGAATTCTAAATTAACATTAGCCACATAAACAATTTCACAATACAATGGCTCTTTATGGGACACTATTTTATTATTCTGTGCTATGTCTGTCTGCATTCCACTCTCTGGGTGATGCTCTATGACTCTCTCCCCTGCTCCCTCACAGTTTGGGAGAAGAAGTCTTTTTATACCCGTTACATTATTATTATAGTAACATTTCTCATATAAAACATGTAAATTTATGACCCTAGAACCCTGTAGTGGGGGATGTTGATAATAATTTACTTTCAGAACTCTAATTTATTAACTATCATTTTTAGGTATTTGCTACCAGGGAGTACCCCATTCTTCATGAGAACACCATCCTACAACTTGAAATACAATTCACCTGGAATGACTCGCTCCAATCTTTTGTTTACATCCCGATATGGCCATTTGTGAAACAGGAAGATCGCCATGAGTTATGCATAATAGCAAATGATTTTTCCCCCTCAAGTTGAACATGCAGAGAAATTGACCATTAAGTGCTGTTTTATGTATATAAGACATATATGTATGTGTGATAATATATACACACATGCACTCAAATAACGTATATATTTATTAATATTATGATGAATGAAAAAAGAATTAGCAGAAAACTGAATATAAGACTTAACCTTTCTGGAAATGAAATAAACCATGTTAAAATTGTTTACACAAATACGTGAATGTCTAGAATTTGCTAGGTTTATAATTAATTCCTTCCTACTAGAAATGTTATTTTTGTTGCAGAGTATATAAAACAGAATTGATCTTGAAGATTCCATTACAGTGTTAAATTATTTTCCAGATATCATGCCTTTTGATTCAAAAAGGGGTTAGTAGTATAATACCTTATTAATTCTCATCTACGGTAGCCATTTAAAATGAAACAAAAATATTTAGAAGCCTGGTGTTGCTTGATGGTAGGATTAAGTATAAAACGGGTTTATCATTACAACAGCACACTTGTAAAGTACTAGAAAATTCATGACCTGACTCCCCAATATTTTTATTCCTTTATGTGGAAATTTAGCTACTGGGAATAATATGCAGTTTCAGTAAAGATCTGGTAAGATCGTATTATGATCTAAAATGAAAAACAATCCCATGTGTTAAAAATAAAATGCAAAATTGTTTTCATTCTTACTTTTTACAGGGAGTCACATAAAGGAACAGAAAATGATAGTAATGATAAAAATCTTTCCGCATGGTTTTTGTGTCTCAGATCACTTGCTTTTATTTGGAAAGTAAATCTTTGATGGGCTTAACATACAGTGAAATACAATTTCTTCTGCTTTGCAGAAATAGAAGAGCTGACATTTCAAACTCATTTTGATGTTATAATGATTCACACCTACTCTGTAAATCACCCAAGGTTGAGGTCAACTTAACACTGCAGAGTCTAACACAGTAGTTTCTCATTGCATCATACAAAAAATTTAAATGATTGTGAATAGTAGATTCCAGTTATTACATATTACTAATCATTGATACAGCCTTGAGGGTTTCATTTTAAATTGAAATAGAGTATGACATTTTCTTCCCATCCAAAGTTATTATGCATAAGTTTCATAGCAATACTTCCTTTTCTTTAATACAGTTTTCAAAACAATGAATGAGCTTTCAGTTTTCCATAAAAAATATAAACAACCAAACTGCTGATATTGAAATTCTCAGAGAGTGCAATATTCACTTTTTAGAATTTATTTAAGCTTTTCCCCTCAACAGTTTTATTTTCTCACAGATGCTAATTATTTTCAAAATTCAGGAACCTTATACCTGCTTTTATTATCCTAAAAGTTATTTCCAGTAAATCAAGAAATGGCCCCAAAGGAGAAGGAGGACTAAGAGGGGCAAATTGGCCTGAATTAATTCACAACCTGGATAATTTGCAACCTAAAGTTGTAAGTTAGATATATTTTGCCTTTGAAGCCATCTTCTGAGTTTGTTGGGCTGAAATAGTTCAAAATTTCCTCAATTATTGCTAAGTGCTGTATGACTATCTCACATGCACATTTCACTATATACTTTACCTTGTGGGATACAACCCAAAGAAAAACTGACTGTTATCATTGTGGGAGAAAAGAACCAGGATGTCAGAAGGAAGGAACTTACAGTGTACCATTTATGACTCCAGTTTGTGAATTCTTAAAAATGTCGTAGATTTCTTAAAATAAATAATGTGAAAATTGGAGTATTACAAAATCACCATAAGAACAAACAAATGTTTTCATGAAGAGTTTTTACTCATTATTTTGAAAGTTCATGATTTGGCAACAAAGGAGGTGTAACTTTAAGTGTCTGGTATATGATAACACAGTTTGTTAGCCACTCATTTGCATAAGCTAAAATCACAAATGGTCACTTAATTTGCTAGAATGTATGCTTTGGAACTTTTGTCTTTAGTTATACAAGAGTGAATTTTTTGTATAAAACAAAAAATAAGAATGGCCAACATTGGGAGGACCCCTCGCGCCAAGCCATGAAAAAAGAAAAAAACCCACACAAACAAAAAATTTTAAAACTAAGAGTAAATGTAAATTTATCAAACTACTCAACGGATTGAAGAACAAAGTTCATTTCTCTAGCTACTTAAGCCTAAGTCTGGTCTTCTTTCTCAGTACTAGAATTTCGTTGCCCACATTTACCTATCAGTACTGATCTAGTTTGACATGATGATGCTGTGAATAAAAGCCATGTGCTCATTGTTCATATATACTTGTTGATATGTTGTGGATCATGTCTGCTGAAGATCTGTTCCCTAATGAGCAGCTAAGAAGAGAAGACACAATAAACCATGGAAATCTCAAGAACCAGAGAAATGTTCTAGAGGTACAAATATTCCGTGTTATAAATTTTGTATTCGTAGGGTTAGGACATATCAGCATAAGTGATCCTACAGATCTGATTCTGAGAAAACAGCTTTTCCTTAAAAACCCTAGAAGCTATTTAATCTTACCAGAGGTTTTGCCTTAGTAGGCAAGTCATTTTACTGACAATGAAAGCATATTTTCATCCTGTTATAGAGAAACATATCCTTGCTCATTCAGTAAATTATAAGATTGGAATGCTTTTTGGAACTACATGAGATTGGAGTAATTTCCAGACTTGCTTAAGAAGCAACCTTTTTATTTTAAATTATCATCTACATCCATAGTCTTAGAGTGCAGGTTAGTTTTCATTTGAATAATCCATTGTTGTAGATTAGTTACCATTTGCTCTGTGTAGTCTGTTGAAGGAACTTTTGTGATTCATATTTTGATTAATTTTACTAGCAACAAATTTTACTTTATTAGCATGTAATTTACATTACACATATAAAAATGAAGTGTAATGGGCTCAAATATGAAAATAAGCAAAGGGTAACCTCTGCTTAGAACAAAGTTGAATATCCTTGATTATCTGTAAGATGTAAAGATCTATATAAATGTTATCATATCTCAGATGGTCTAAGTGCACAAAAAGCTTCAACTTCTTCCTTCTCCCTAAAACTAAAACCAAACCAAGCCCAAACCAAAAAACCCAACCTTCTTTTCATCTCGTCTGTATACATGACTAGATAATAGTGGCTTCTAGATGTAAGGAAAATGATTTCATTTTAACTCTCTTTTTAATTTGTAAAGTATATGAGTATTGGATGTTATCTAATTGAAATTTCAGATGTTCTAATATCAATTAATTCAAACACTTTATTCTTTAGCATGCCATAGTAATTCTGTTTAAAAATTCTCTTAATATATAATTAACATATATTACTTGACTTTTTCAAAAGTACCAAAAAGTTGATAGCTGCATACACACCATTATTTGATTTCATATAAAGCACTGATTAATTCTTAAATGTATATTCTTAACAAAATAATAGCAAAATACCTCAAGAGTGAAAAGAAAGTACTTTCCTTTCCTGTTCTATATTGCTAATTTACATTCTGAGTCTTAATTTAATTCGTTGTAAGGATTAAACAATAAAAAGTATAACTGTATAATTATGTTCTTGTGACCTCATGATTTTTGAAAATTTATTTTTCTTCTTAAATTAAGAAATTTAAGTTTTCAAGCACCATATTAGTTATCTAAATATTATGGGTTAATCTTGGCTTATAAATAAATTATGAATATAGAAATTATTCATGATGATGAAAATTTTATTCCTTGTACTACTGTTTTCTCTTCCATTCATTACTACTTTTTTTTCTTAGTTCAGAGTTCCTTATGAAAGTTTGACCTTTGTGTGGACAAAGTCAAGAAAAGAGAATTTCTGCCTTTTAAACATTGGTTTTTCTTGCATTTTATGATGTTGTGGTTTGCCTTAGTGACAATAAAACATAGATAAAATATATTTTTGGATCAAGTTCAGTTTGTCTGCTGAGATTTTTTTTAAGAACCAGTTTTCAGTCTTTATGCCTAAAAGAGCATTAATTGTCAGGATTTACATAAAGCAAGATGCCTGGCTACAGATAACAATCTTGCACCCAAAAGTGGTATATTAAAATTTACGGCACTTTGAGATTGCTGGCCTTTTTTGGTGGTGTTGTGGGGGTTTTGCCTTGTCATATATGAGTATACAGTATATTGAAGGAAGATTGCTCAGGTAACACATTCTCTATTAACTGGGCTGTATTATCTAAGAAGAGCTACATAAAGCTATGATTTTATGCCCTCCTATTAACTCGAAGCTATTGGTAAAGACATCAATCAATAGACTAATAGTTCCTAAATTAGTATGAAGGCTCACCTTACAAAAGTAATCCAATAACATTGTTATTTCTGTTTCAAAGGCTAACAGTAATTCTTGGTCCTGAGTTGTTCGGTTCTCACAGTCACTACTGTACTTGCTACAACGTCTGAATGTTAATGGATTTGCTGAAGATCCCAGCTTTGAGGATTAGCTTGAAAACAATACATTTGCTAACATGAATCATGACTCAAATTATCCCCGTGTACTTTCCTACCTGTATACGAATGCAAATGTTATAGAAAATACGCTTGAAATGTCAACATGGTGTGCAATTAGCATTGCTTTGTCATGCCCCAGCATGTGATACCTGTGTGGCGAAGTTACTTCAATTACTCAGATATGTTACTGTAATAAAATATGTTAACATAAGAAAGCTACAATATGTCATCCAATGCTTATTTCTGTTTTACACACACACATACACTCACACATAGTTTTTTGTAATAGAAGAGACTGGCTCTCGAATGAGTGTAGGGTGATGAGCTGTGTTTTCACGGTCATTTCTGCTGCTGTACAGATGTAATAACGCTATATGGATGCCTTAACTACTTTTAAAATTGGGTCGAGTTAAGAAAATAGGTGTCAACTCCTCTTAATTAGCTAGAAGGCAAACTGTGTTAACATTTAGAAATGATACTTTTTAGAAGTTTTCTCCTGACCCTTCAACTATGCACCACAAGTGTGATCTCACCCTTTATCCTCTCCCCCCCCACCCTCTCGCTCCCCTTCCCTCCCTCACCCTTTTCCCCGTCTTATTGTGCAATTAGTGGATTGTAGCCTTCACTTGAAAGATAAAAATTTGCTTCATATTAGGGGTGTATACATTGGATACTTTTTCTTCCATTCTAGAGAAAATACGGATCAAAATTGTTTTCACATAGTAAATGAGAAAATATCATGAATGATAGATTAATCAGGTTGATGAAAATATCTCCAATTGTATGTGAAGCCGACACACTGTACTCCTTGACTGAATTATTGTACACAGCTATGACTCAATAAAAAAAAAAATAGAAATGATACTTTTGTATCTTTCTAGCCTCATGAATTATAACAAAAATATTACTAATCTGATTAGTACACCTCCAGTCTACTGTTTATTTTTTTGAAGAATTTTTAATTTTTTCCTTCCTTCCTTCCTTTCTTCCCTCCCTCCTTCCTTCCTTTTTTTTTTTTTTTTTGTTTTGAGATAGAGTTTCATTCTGTCGCCCAGGTTAACCTGCCACACCATTGGCCTAGCTCACATCAACCTCCAACTCCTGGGTCAAGTGATCCTCCTGCCTCAGCCTCCTGGGTAGCTGGGACTATAGGCATTCTCCACCATGCCTGGCTAATTTTTTTTATATTCAGTAGAGAGTATCTCACTATTGTTCAGGCTGGTCTCAAACTCCTGAGCCCAAGTGATCCCTCTGCTTCTGCCTCCGAGAATGTTGGGATTACACGTGTGAGCCATCACGCCTGGCCTATAATTTTGTCATTGTTACAATTTAGCATACTAAGCCTCAAAAAGAAGTATATCTTACTGCCATTCATATCATGTGCTTTAGGATAATTTGTATATAAATAACTTAGAATAATTGTTCTTTAAAGAAAACAAGCACTTTGGATAAAAATCCCGAAGCGGGATCATTAATGCACACATGCCTTGCTTTTTCAATTGACAACCAAATGATATAAAAGTTGACTCTTAAAAATGTATTTTCAAAAATTTGTTGTTATTTTGATAAAGTTAAAATATTTTATATTGGCCTTAAAAGTTAAATTGCTTTTTTTTTTTCAGTAACAGATAAAGATGAAGCTAATATGAGTTGGTATCTCCCTATTTAATCAAATAATTATAGTGAATACGTACATATGATGTCATTTAATTAAATGACTGGAAATTTTTTTTTTGTTTAGTAGAGACAGAGTTTCATTCTATCGCCCTCGGTAGAGTGCTGTGGAGTCACAGCTCACAGCAATCTCCAACTCCTGGGCTTAGGCGGTTCTCTTGCCTCAGCCTCCCAAGTAGCTGGGACTACAGGCGCCCGCCACAGCGCCCGGCTAATTTTTGATGCAGTTCAGCCAGGGCCGGGTTTGAACCCGCAGTCCTGGGTATATGGCCGGCGCCCTACTTGCTGACCACAGGCGCTGCCCCGACTGAAAATATTTTTAAGTTACAAAATAAATGAGCCTGAAATAATGTCAAGGATTCAGAATCTTTATTTTGTGCCTTAAAAACAAAATAAAACACTTAGTTCTTTTGTAGGGAATAAGATGATAATAATTTAGAGAGAGTTATTTATTAATTATTCATCATGTATATATAGGGTATGCTGATGATACTCATCATCATGGTCAGGTCAATTTGGAAAACACTGGGTGCTTCATTGCTTTAATCTCTCTCGGAGTCTTTGCTGTACTAAGATGCACCGGGAGGCTCCAGAAGTTGCCTGGTACGAGCATCAGTTCCCAGACTAATTTCCTCACTGTACCTTTCATTCAGTGCAGCTTCCAGGACTAGTTCTATTGAGCAAACTTTGGAAAACACAAAACTAAACAAATTCATACACTAATAAAGTAATCAAGGTATTTCATCATTTATTTATCAAATATACACTGGTAATAGAAATATGAACACTGTCAAATCTAGTGCAAGAAATTGTATTTGTCACTTGGGATTGGTCATTTCCACAGAATATTTGAACAGGGGTTTCACAAAGGGATGACGTGGTGCTAGCAGGATGGCCTTAGGCAGATAACCTTGTGGTCATGTTCATGGTAAGCGTGAGGTAGAGTGGCAGATATTTGCAAAATAATCATGATATGCAAAGTAGCATGACATGGTAAAGAATGTGACATGAATTCAATCGAAGCCCTTATGAAAAGATAGTGATCATTTATTGGGTCTTCCGTGAGAAAAGTTTGCATTTAATAAGTCTCAGTTCATACTACGGTGGCATTAACTGAACGATTTCATGTAGTTATCAAAAGAACGAGATTTTTGTAGCCTGAGTAGTGTCTTGATTATTGCACAGAATTGGATACTCCCCATTTGGAAACATTATTTCAAGGCAACCTTCAATTTCTGAAATAGTAAAGGAAACATACAATGATAATAGGCAAATTCCATCCCTTGTCCTGTTTTAAGAATAGGTGCAAATCTTCATAAGCCTTTACGTTTTCGACAGACACAACAGTGACAAAAGCATTCAAGGATAACAAAATTATATTAGTCAAGCTCTGTACAGCTATGCTGTTGCTAGTGTTATAATGACTTCAAAAAGGTCAATAAACATAATAAAATTAACTTTTTAAACCTCTAGCATGCTCTTAGCAGTAAAAACATTAATATATCTGCAAGCTCATAATATATCTGATTTAGAGTAAAAGTATGACACAAGGTCTATGAAAGATCTAGATTATATAAACCTTAATACAATCTAAGAAAACATCATTTCAGCATATTACCTCATTTTCATTAAACTGATGAAAATGTGAATTCAGAAAATCACTTAGTCCCTAGGCTAAACATAGGTAGATCATCAAAACCTAATTTCAACTTAGTCCAAATTGGTATTTATTCAGTAAATGTGCTATATCATAATGTGGAAAGTACAAAGGAAAATTCAAATCTGGGGGAAGAAATTGGAGGGATTTTTTAAAAAACAAGCAAACATAGCTAATTCCAATGTGTTTTGACTCCTCCTAAACTGATGCAATAGGGTTGTCATGAAATACTTACTGCAAAAAATAAGCAGGTTCCTCAGAAATTAGCTTAGTTTTATATTTTAGCTACAGGTTTCCCAGTCAAATATATTTGTTTTTCATTTTTTTTCCTGACCATATCTCAGTTTTTAAATTTCAGCTCACACAGCTACACTTTTCCTATGCAAAGCTCTGCCACATCACTCTTCACTCCAAAAATGCAGTAAATCTTTCATGTTTTGGTCGTTTTAACTAAAATATTAAGTTCTTACACTTACAAGAAAGAGTGGAAAGAGCACAGGTAGATTCCATTTCCCCATTATTATTTATATTTTTGGACTAATTATTTTTCTCAGCGATTCGGCCCGTGGTTGTAGTGCCCTCTCTGAGGGGCAGGTAAGTGATTAACAATCCTTAAATTCCATGGCTAGGCAGAATCTCTTGAGATTCTATGTCCCAGTAGACTCCAGGAAGCCCACTTTAAGACCTGAAGTGTTCTAAGCAATGTTAATTCTGCTTCTTCCTACACGTGCCGGGAATCTGCACAGCTGTTTGCAGCTCTGACCTAGGTGCCTGATTATTAGATGGGGAATTACAGATTTCTCAGGGCTGCATAGCCCCATTAACGCTTTACTCAGTAATCTCAAGACCTTGGAAAAATGAAAATGAAACTACAAAGACTGTATTCTCTACTTTATTAGCCTTCTTAGCCTTCTACCACTTGACATTATTGTTTAGTTTTCTTATGAAATAGAAAATACACTGGTGTAAGAAACAGAAGATGTGGATTCCGGCCCTGGCTTTTGGATGAAGCAGCTGGGTGGAAGGGGCTTTGTTTCCTAAAAATAAACACCAGTGTGGTCTGCATGAGAGTTTTGTGGTGAGGAATTTAATAAGCACCAGTCTCTAGGGGATTAAAATTTCCTCATTTTAGATATATACATATATATGTGTGTTTGTGTGTGTATGTGTATACATATAATAAATCTCAATGGTTTGAAAGATTCTGCTTTGTGATTATAAGTCTGAGGAGGTTATCCTTGGGGTTCAAGTTCTACAAGAATCCGACTTAGGAAATGTGTTACCAGGGGGTAATCATCTTCATCCATTTAATTACATTTTGTGTATGCATTTAATTGTGGCGCTGGGGACACTCATGATTTAAACAACGTGAGACAACTTTAAGAGCTCACAGGTTCCTAGAGGGGCACCGTGGGGGCAGAGGAGGAAGGGCAAGGGAAGCCCTTTGGACAGGGGCAGCGGCTTCCAAGGGGCCCTTGGGTGAGGCCAGTGTGGCCCAGGCTGCCCCAGTGCTGGGACAGGGCGAACCACTGTCCAGGCGCCAGGTGGACCTGAGTGGGCCCAGGAGGGGAAGTGGATCTGTGGGTCGGTGGCCCAAGCCTGTAGGGCTGATGGGCCCAAGGGTGAGTAGGGAAGGGCTGGGAGGGGCCGCTGTCATGCGAAGGGTGGTTCCCTTTCTCCTTTCTGTCCCGGGAACTCCAGATCACCAGGTAAGTTCAAAGTTACTGATACAACCAGGAATTTTACCCAAAAGAAACAAATTCCACAGGTTTTGTTACTCCCAGTAAGACAAGGTTGTTTGAAAGAACTCGGGCCCGATGACCTGGGGTTCAATCCCCGGCACTCTGGCAAAATGCCGTTCTTTGAGCCTCACTTTCCCCAGGGGACAGCAGAAGCCCTGTGTGGGAGTTACCAGGGGCATTCGGTGTGAAATTCTAAGCACCGACCTCTCCGTAAATGTTTGTTGTTGTTCTTGCCCCCTGATACCTTCCTCCGCATCTTCAGGGAAACAGAGCTCTGTCCAGCATTTCAGGACTGTGAGCCCCCCACAGCCAGGGTGTTACTCTCTTCTGAGAGGAGGTTTGCTCAGGTTGGTGGTGATGACGGGAAGAAAGAATCTCAGGACGCACCACACCTAAGCCAAAGGCAAGTGGATTTTTTGGAAAGCCAAAGTGCATTCTCCAGAGAGCAGCTGGCCCTAAAAGAAAGGGTCTTTGGCCTTTTGAAGTCTCTTACTAAATAATGGGGGAGAGAATATTCAAGGCTAAGAAGGAGGTTAGGTTTTTACTAAGAATTTGGGCAGTAATCCCTTGAATTGGGCTCCCTCCCAATTCTATACTTTAGTTTCAGGACTGTTAGGGTGATTTCTATGGTGGACAGCTTTCAAAACCACAATGCAGGCTGGGTGCAGTGGCTCACAGCTATAATTCTAGTACTCTGCGAGGCCAAGACAGGTGGATCACCTGAGCTTAGGAATTTAAGACCAGCTTGAGCACGAGTGAGTCCCCACCTCTGCTAACAAAATAGAAAACTAGATGGATGTTGTGAAAGGCGCCTGTAGTCTCAGCTATTTGGGAGGCTGAAGTAAGAGGCTCACTTGTACCCAGGAGTCTGAGTTTCTGTAAGCTATGAGGCCACAGCACTCTAGCCTAGGGCAACAGAGTGAGATTGTCTCAAAAAACACAAAACACCATGCAAACTCTATTGTAATTGAGCAGAGTTTGTCTAAGGTGACCTAGGTAGCTGACTAGCCAATTGAAGTCAGTTTCTTGTCGGTGGTTATCAGCTCCCCTTAGGTGGACTTTACCACCTGCACCCACTCTGCCAGCCCTGTGTCAGATTCCTAGTGTGGGAGCTGGTTAGCTTCTGGCTGAGGGTTGTTTATTTTAACACCTGCACCCACTCTGCCAGCCCTGTGTCAGATTCCTAGTGTGGGAGCCTGGTGAGCTTCTGCCTGAGGGCTGTCTATTGTAGCACCTGCACCCACTCTGCGTGCCCAGCCTCTGGTCTTAATCCCGTCTCCTAGCCTCCTGGTCTGACATTATGGTGCAATGTGGTATTCTGGGGCGCACTCCAGGTTTTCTCATTATGTATTTTCAAGCATCTCTATCTAGCTCTTTCCTCTTGTAGGTAGTATGTAAGTTTTGGACAAGAGGACAATGTGGTTACTCAATTTCTATAAGTTCCTCTAACCATAAAGATCTCTGAATAGACTGTACGTAAGGAAGAATTGAGCAATTTATAAGGAATGGTCTTGGGCAGTTGTGGGCATTTGCTCTTAGGAAGTGCCAAGTATAAACATCACAAAATTGCTGTGCACAAGCCTTTTCTGAAACCAGAAGATAGAAAAGTGATAATAAGAGCTTTTAATTGACTACAGCTGATTTTGCTCAGTAGGGCTTGACTAATGTAAAAGTGGTCAATTGTCAGCAACAGGAACGCTAGACTACCTCCTGAGCCCTGCTGTCCCGTGCTCTGAGGGTATAAGGAGCTCCTGTTCTAGGTGGCGAGGTACATAATCACTACTGGATAATACTAATGCAGACAAGGAGTGCAACAGAGACACAAGGGGCTTGTGCGAGTGCAAACAGCAGAGCATGGGAGTTTCCTGTGTGGGAGAGCTGAGGAAAGCGTCTCAAGAGAGCATTTGGATTGTGTTTTGATGTGTGAGTACGATTTCAGCAACAAAGTTGAGTTCCAGACAGAGGACATATTAGAAGTTTGAGTCCCCAACTTAAGGAACGAGAAGCTCAGCTTGGCTGAACATGGGTTAGGTACGTAAAGAAGAGAGTGTGGCTAGTTTAAATCTGGCATTCTCAGATGCCGTCCTTAAGAGTTTGGATTTTGCCGTTTACACAATAGAATTAATATATATTTTTAAAATCAGGTAGTGGGGAGATATAGGGTTTGCCTCTTAAGGAGTTGGCTCTGTTGACCAGGAGAGGAAGACTGGGCTTGGCAGTGGCCAGGGGCAGAAGAGTTGAGCACTGTTGCTGGCATCCAGGCTGGCTTGGATGAGGGCTGAAGTTCAGGTGGGGTGGTGATGACCTAGAAGTAAGAGGCATTTCTGGGGAAGAATCCTTCAGACTTTTGTACCCATTTAATATGAGGAATTAAAGAGAGAAGTCTGGAAACCATCTAAAATGTTTTCATTGTTAAAAACTTTATTAGTGTAAAAACTGCAGTTAACTGTGTTTAATAATGAAGGCTGAAGTTGTTGCTTTTAAGCTGGCTTTCTTTGGCAATGGCATGTAATTTCATTTTAACAAATTTGTGTTGAGTTTCAGCTGTATGTCAGTAACTATGCTAATATCCGAGAAAAAAGTTGTTAACAATATATCACCCATTCTTTCTATGAACTTAAATTCTATGAACTTAAATTCTTAAAGTCATCTAAACAAATAACTATAATGACATGTAATAAGGATAGGTAAGAGGCACATAGGTAGGGAATTCTATTGAAGTTTCTGTTACTTTTACCATGGATCAACTCTATATAATGTGAGGGACTGGCTCGGCTTCCCAGATGGAATGGCCCTTATAAGCATTTGCTTAACAGAAGGAAGAATTACATGTCTAATATTGTAGACTATGAATACGGCGCATAGCAGACAGAGACAAAAATACAGCTCAAGGTGGAACTTTCTTCTTAGAAAGGACTCTTAGATTTTCTACAGTTTTATCTTTTTTGTTTTGTTTTGTTTTTTGAGAGACAGAATCTCACTCAGTCACTGTGGGTAGAGTGCCATGGTGTAATAGCTCACAACCTAAAACTCTTGGGCTCAAGCAATTCTTTTGCATCAGTCTCCCACTACAGGCCTGTGCCACTATGCTGGCTAATTTTTCTACTTTTAGTAGTGTCTGGGTCTTGCTCTTGCTCAGGCTGGTCTCGAAGTCCTGAGCTCAAGCAGTCCACCTGCCTGGGCCTCCCAGAGTGCTAGGATTACAGTCATGAGCCACCACGCCTGGCCCAGTTTGATCTTTCATCCAGATGAAAGGGGTGTGATGTAGTTGCTAAGAGATTGGATTCTGGAGCTAAACTGCCCGGTTTAAATCCCTGCCCCACCACTGACTAAGGGTCTAGCCTTGAATTAAGTTATTTGAATACCTTGTTTCTTATTCTTCTTATCTGTGAAATGGGGAGGATACCAATTGTACCCATAGGCTGTTATGAGAATTT
Organism: Perodicticus potto; assembly: GCA_963574655.1. Classification (NCBI taxonomy): domain Eukaryota; kingdom Metazoa; phylum Chordata; class Mammalia; order Primates; family Lorisidae; genus Perodicticus; species Perodicticus potto. Next base: position 27,639 of record CAUYRH010100831.1, read on the forward strand.
ATTTGTGCTTTTCTGAAGTCCATGAACTAAAGCCTCATTTTTCATTCTCTGTGATAGAGAACCTTCAAATTAACTGTACCCAGAGGTCAGGTTTTTATTTTATTGAATAAATGCCATATTGATTTGGTGCAGTTTTTAAAAGTTATTTTTATTATCTGCTTTCACAATAGATTCTGATTATATGTTGTATTTAAAACTGATTCTCATATATCTTCAACTTAATGACGTGTAACATTGGAAATTGCATTCCCATTGATTGGTCTCTGCAGTATAATGATTCTTTCTTTCTAAGCTATTGATATGATGATCATTCTATCCTTCTGTCAATAATATTAAAAACAATCTTATATCACCAGTTATCTTTTTGTTCTGAGGTTATAATGATTGTGTAAACTGACAACTCTTGCTGTTTCATGATTATATTTTCTCCAACATCTTTTCATCTAAAACATGCTTTTGTTATTGGTTTTCATTATGAGAAAATACAGTGTAAGATGAATTTAAAAGGCCCTATTTCTTCCCTTGGTGGCTGATACTGTTTATCTGTTGCTTAGCAGTATGGTCACTGCTAGTGACACCGTCAATTAGTGTCTTTCAATTATTTATATGTAACGTTAATTAATATTATATTCTTTTCAACAGAATAGTTACCCTAGGGTATAACATCTTCAAGTGGCTCCTGAGGTCACAGGTAAAACTTGAATAATAATCAATCAAACCTTCCCTTGATAATCCTCCCCACGCGATGAACTATACCTAACACAAATGCAAGCTACCACACTGTGTACTGCAAGTTCATTTCCATGCCTTTGAAATATGCAAGCTGCAGAAGACTGTTATACTTAGAAGTTAAACTTTCATGTCTTATAGGAAGTCCTACTATAAGGCTTTAGACACTATAACAGTTGTTTTCTGAGGGTTTTTCTTTAAACTTATGGGTAAATCTTCCAAGTGAAAGGAAGACCCTAGAGAAGGTCTCTGTGATTTGCCTTCTAAAGGTGAGCTTGACCCAGTGAGCACATGAGTGCCTTGGCTTAATGGACATCATTTTCAATTCTTTGTCAAACTAACTTTTGCTTACATCTTTTACATCTTTGTTCATGCTATTGAACATCTATGTCACTAGCCCCATGTTTAAAATATAAAACCTACAAAACATTTTTTCACTTTGATGGAATGTGTTATTTTGATAAGTTAACTATTCCCCAGAAGTTATTCAACTCTATTTGACTATTGTAGAGAACTGATTAGAAATATTGGTGGAGTGCCTCTCTCTGAAAAGACGCATGATTTAAAGTAGAAGAAATGGTAATTGTGAATGGTTTTTATTTTGACAATAAAGCACTTTATATTGTTTGATTCATAAGTGTATGAAAAAGAGAAAAAAAGATGTCCTTTTGTTCTAAATACTACGCTGAATTTCTTATTTTCACTTACATGGTGTTTAGTATGTAAAGACTTCCTTGAGAAGTCCTTTATTTGGCATTGATATTTATTGCAATTAGGAAAATTTGTTAATTAAATGTCAAGTTTCATTGGCCAAAGGCCATGTTCTTGGGTATTTCTAGTAAATATTTCTGGTAAATATTTAACAACCAGTCAACCAAAAAATAAAAAACACAAAATATACTCTCACTCATAAAAAGAAAGACAAAATCTTTATTTATAGTGTTTGCCAATTTCTGTGGTATAAATATTCCTGCCATGACAATTTGAATTGTCAAAAGCGTGTCCCTGAGCATGAAGTTGGGGAGATATGTGCACACCCAGCTCTCGTAAACTGGTACCAGCTGTCTTCAGCTTGCTACTGGTTTTTATCTTAAAAGTGGTTATCACAAAAGAATTCTTTTAACATGTTTGGACTTCTGCTATCACTTATAGCTAGCTTATCACTTATATTTAGCTATCTAGCTGATTACTTATATCTGATCAATTTTTTAAAACATGGATCATCATTGGTTTCTGGTAATACATACATGGATAGATAGAGCACTTAGGAGACTCTTTGCCAGTATTTCCACCTTCTTTTGGTGAATCAGGTTTTTAAAGCTGAATTCTTTTGTAATTACTGCCATCCTGCTCTTAATTTTATTTGGTACTCTGTTTATTACAAAAGGAACTCTCCTGGGAGTCCATAAATTAAAACCTTTGAGTGTGTGCTCCAATTGGCTTTTAATTTATGTCAATTTAGAAACGCAGAATTATTTAAAGTAGTTCTGGCTGCTCTAAGGTTAGCAATTAGCACTTTAATTTGTGCAAATGGCACTGAAAATACTGTATCAAGACAGACTGTTTCTCTTAACAAGAAAACCTTAAAACAAAGTTTACAAAATCAGTGGTAATCCATTTGAGCAGTACTACTTTTTCACCAAGAGAGAGCAACATAAGCACACTTTACAAAATAAATTGGAGTGGCCATTTTACCTTGTAAGCAGTAGCACCACGTCCATGCTTTATTTGGGAATCTATTATTTCACCTGCCCCAGAACTTGATGGATGAGGTGCAGTGATTAGTTAGGGTTAAAGCAGTGGGCGCTGCGTTCATTCTGTAGAGATCATATTTTTGTCTTCAGATAGTTTCTACGCACAAGATGTTTCTTCATTCTGATTTCATTTATGGTCTATGTTTGAGTGTCTAAAAATTGACATCGTTTTTCCTGTCAGAAGTGGCTTTCAACAGGATATATGTTTTCTCCATCTGGTATAATGAGGTTTAAAAAAATTGTAAAAGTTTTAAATGTGTGAGTGGTGGCTTTTAAATTTTGTTTTGTTTTAAAAACAATTAAGGTATATGATATCCAACTTTAAGGGAACTGGTATGTCTGGAAATTTTCTTTAGGAAGAATTTAGTACTAAGTATATGAAACATAATGGCAACTCTTTGAATATAAACTGGCACTGGATCATAAAATGAAAGTGTGAAGATTTAATCACTAAATTTTGAATTTTTAAAGAATTAATTATCACTAATGTTAATTAGAAATGTTCCCGGATTTTGTGGCTTAATGTCTTGCTTTCATTATTTAAGGGACACTGTTTTTACTCAGAGTTTTCATGATTTAGTAAAACATTGTGCCTTTAGGTTGTAGTAACTAAATATTAAACTTATATTGCTTCCATATCACAGCTGGAGAACCTGCAAAACATATCAGTTAAAACTTGATAAAACTAAATCTTAAAAATGCCTGTAACGAATGATTTATTACACTTACGAAACTCATGATTTATGGCTGAGGTGGGGAAAGCATTGACCAAGGTGGCAGAAGAAAAAGGAAAAAATGGTCATGGCTACAAAATAAATGCAATCGTTCTGTGCTTTCCTGAAAGGAAAGTTTTATGTGAAGTTCAGAAAAATTTCAGAAAAATATTGAAATGCATATCAATTGTTTACTGTTAAAAGATTTATTTTTAGATACCTTTATAGGAAGAAGCTTGGGGATTTAAAATACTCTAAATATTTGCATGGTTTCTATAACTTTCTATTGAGAATATTGAAGGGCATGCATTAGGAACACCTGTGTAACAGGCAGCATTTGCCCTAGCCCCCTTTGTAGTCTGGTACCGCTCTTATAATTTTATACTCAGTTTTGAAAAAAATGGTAAACATGTCAAAGATCCAGAGTCCAATTCTATATTTGACATAGTTATTTTGGAATATAATAAAGTTTCTATATTCACTGAGCCACCTTTTTTGTGTGTGTTAAAAACAACACCATTCCTGGATCATGTGTATCGTGTATACGTGTGTGTGTGTGTGTGTGTGTGTGTATCCTTATAACAGCAGAAATCCTATTTTTAAAACTGTAACTTAAGAATGGTTCTACACATCTAAAAATATTTTGCATCAGGGCTCCTTTATACAGAAAGCGCCCCTAGTGAATTTAAAATATAAATTAAATGAATGAAATCTTGACTTACTTTAAAGAGCCATCAGTCAATCAATTTGTTAAACAGATACTGAGAATATACTCATGTGTGAGGCGTTCCTATCAGCACCGGTGATCCAGTGGTAAGAATATCACTGCCAGAGGAAGAACATTCCCCTGAAGCTCAAAGGTCCTGGGTGATACAAGGCGGCACATTTACAGGACAGATACAGGCCAGTGTGACTGGAGTGTGAGGAGTGGGGGAGGGGGATCTGACGAAGAGGGAGAGGGAGGAGCTAGTTTCCTGGTATAGAGTCTGGATGTTAAGATCAGTCGGAAGCCATGGAAAGGTTTCAAAGAGAGGAGTGATGTGATCTTTTCCTTTTAAAAAAAGATAATTCTAGTTTTATACAGAAAATAAAATGTAGGGTGGCAAGTGTGACTATGAGAAGGTCAAGTGGGAGTTCCTAAAGTTGTCCAAGTAGGAGATGGTAGAATTAGGATTAGGGTGGGCAAGTGGAGATCAAGAAAGCTGGAGAGGTTTGGGATATAGTTTAGAGGTAGGGCAGATAAGACTTGGTCTTGGGAATCAGTAAAGGCAAAGACTCAAGGACGTGATTAGGTTTTCTTGACTCGAGTGTCAAAGTGTATGATGGTGCCATTTCTTGGGGTGGGGGCAGGTTTGTGAAGGTAGGGGGAATACAAAGTTTAGTTTGCTACACACTCAATTCGAATCTAAGTGTAGATGTAGGGAAGGTAGCTGCTTATGATAATAGCGACTGTGGTCTTCTCCATTTTCACATGGGAGAACTGAGGCACGCAGAGTTTACACCCCTAACTTAAGATCACCTGGTTTAACTTAGTCAGTGGAATGGGGATTAGAATCCAGAAAGCCTGGCTCAGAGTTTACACTTTTAGCCACTCTTCTGTCATTTGGGCATTCAAGGTTAGAGACATTTAAAATAACTGGTGTCAAAATGAGTTCAGTTTGGAAAAGAAAGCAGGGGGTAGAAAGACACATAGGCGTGCCTGGCTGTTCTCATACTCCGGGCCGAGAAGGACGTGAGAAGGTCACAGGGGAGACTGGGAAAGAACAGCCACAGAGGTCAGAGAAAAACCAGGGCTTTGTAGGGTCAGAGGAGCCAGAGGTAAAATTGTTTCAAGGAGTAGAAAGCCACGTAGAAGTTGGGTAAGATGAGAGAGGTGGATTAGTCGACGTGGGGCTGTGTGACCTTCACAAGGGCAGTTTGAGTGGACCAGTGGTGGAGGAAAGCAGGTGTACATTAGACTGAACGCGTTGCGGGAAGCGCACGCAGCAGTGTGCAGTGAAGAGCGTTGCCTTGTGTATGTACCACGGACAGTACGTGACTTCCATTCTGAGGCAGTAACAGGGAAGGTGGGTTCTGCAGGCAGATAGCTCTGCGTGCTAATTCTAAGGCTAATGATAGTTCTCCCATCTTCAGCCTTTTATATAACCTCTCTGAGTTCCTCTTTACTTAAATGTGACATATGCTCTATACAAACTCTTGGAAGAAGCTCTTCTGTTTATCTCCTTGTTTTTCCTTTTGTAAAATGCTCTTCCCTAGAATCTGCCAAAAGTCCCCACCTGCCCATTCATGAGTGTTTCAGTCCTTTGCGTTCGGTTTACATAACCCTTATTTCTAAAGTTGCTTTTTTTTGATGATTGTTCTTATTTCTTTCCTCCTAAGAAATTATGTGATAATTAAAACAAGGTTCTTTCCATTTTGAGCCTCCAAACACCTCGCAGGTTGTCTGGCACAAAGCATGTATGGTGTAAGTTTTGACGGAGTTAAATTCCTCTGGGCTCACTGTGGGAGCTGAGCACGGCGTCAGCGAGGACCGTTGTGGGAAGGCGGAGAGGGCAGCGAGGTTTGCCCTACACCGGTGCTCTGGGCCGCAGTGCGAGTGGTGCATTTGACTTTCCGTCTAAGCTCCAAATGCAGAAATGTGACCGAAAGATCTTTAAAACTTTCTCCGATCACACAACATAGAGAGAAGGCAGCTGTCAGAACAAAGGATCGCAGGTCCCCACAGAGAGAACTCAGGCCTGTTGTGCGGCATGAGAGACAGGGAGCTGCAGCAGTCTCTAGCCGCGGATTTGTGAAGTTCAAGGTAGATTGCAGGGAGGCAAAGGCTTCGGGACAAAGCAGTTGATGATATTGAGCTAAGGCTAAGGCTTAATAATACAGAGCCCCTAGTAAGAATGAATGGAACGAGTAATCTGGCTGATTGTATATAATATTGGAATTTAATAAAATAGGGTGTGATGAATATATTTGTAAATCTTGGTTTTATTTTATACTGGGAGTTAATTATACGTGGGCACAAAATCAAGTAAATTTGTGGATGACCTCTGTTTACATGCCATCTTCTAGATAGAGAATTTTTCTTTAGGCTTATAACCTGCCCATTTGTTGGTTTATTTCAGGGGTATTTCTCATTTCTCTTAAATTTCCATTGTATCATCCTGGCCCACAGCCTATGAGCATAAAAGAAATGAAGCCAGGCCTACTGGAAATCATAGCGAGACTTTTGATACCAGATAATGAGTAAAAGTAAATGATAAATTTACTATTATTTATAGCTTTATATGCATATTATATAACATATCTTACCTGGGAGTTATCAGCTCAGCAATAGAGAACTTATTTTTCAGTCAAGCTCTACTGACATGTAAAAAGAAAAAAAATCGCATAAGGGCTACATAAGTAATACAAAAAATTAAAAATGTAAAAACTAAGATTTAAGATTAGGTAACACAAAAATTTAACAAGATCAGGGAACACATTTAACAAACCTACCAAATGAAATATATTTTTACTTAACTCACTAAGGAAGAGAAAAAGAGTATGAATAAGTTTGAATGGAGGGAGGGAGAGAACCAGAAAAGGAAACATATTTCTGACATTCTTATGGAGAGCTACCCACTAAAAAAAGAGAGAGAGAATCAGATTTAACCTGAAACACAGGTCTGAGGTACCAAGGCAAAGTTCATCATACACACTGGTTTATCTAAATAAATTAACGGGCAAAAGAGAGCACCATATAAATACACTCAATAAAAGAGATTATGAACTCTCTGAAAGCAAGGATTTTCTCATTTATCTTTGTGCCTTCAACTCTTAGCATACAGAGGAAGGTTCTTTGTCAATGTTTGTTAAAATGTTGAAAAACATTGTTTTACTGAGTAATATCTCATCTTGGAGAGTACAAAGGCACTTTGCAACTATAGGCATGAATGGAATATATAAGCTGTTTATAGTCAACTCTCCCAAGGACGGCAAGAGAGTGATGCCTAATGAAGGTTTCTGCCCGTGCGTCAGTGTTCTGATATGGTAAGCTGTGGAAGGGGGTGGGAGGGTCCCAGTTTGCAGTCCCTGAGGTCAGCACTGATGGGCTGAAATGGTCTGAAGATTTCTTTGTGGCTGAGTACAAATACTTGCCTGTGAATGACCAGGGAAATGAGGAGTGCACTATGCATTTTTTCCGTGACCTGGTAAATTTGAGGAATGTAATTTTGAAAACTAAATATTACCAAATTCAATGCATAGCTCACCTGGGTCCTGTGTTGATCTCACTTTGGTGGTCCTCACACCTGTGCCTCCTCCACACATTCTCCTTCTTCTTGGTTTTCTTTTGATAAGGCAAGGGACCCATTTAAACGTCACTTACCTTCTAGGAGAGAGAAAAGTGTTGTTTTTATATCACTCTTTATACATGAAACCAAGGAGGATGTTGGTTTGAAGGCAGGTTACCCTAGAAAGCCCATTTTCCCACATGTTCAAGTTAAGAAAGGGGTTTAGGTAGCTGGTGTGAATAACTTCCAGTAAGCAGAATGGAGACTCACCTTGCCTTATTCTGCATTTTCCAAATCGTCAGGGATTGTTGTTATTGCTGTGGTCATGCATTTCCTGTAGGGAAGCGGTGACTGGCTGGGTTAAGGTTGTGCGTACACCTTATCCTGAGAGACACACCATGCCATGCAGTGGGAGCGATCCACTCAGGAGCTGGTTGTAGGAGCTGTGTAGGAGCTGGGTGCTGGCAGCCGCTCTTTTCATGGTTACACCACCACCCTCAGGCCCCAGGGCACCATTGTTACCTGATGAAGAGGGTCTGTCCGTCACTGTCAGCCAGATGCAGACACAGGGTTTAGGTCTGAACAAGCTTAATTATGAGAAGGCCAGCAGTTCTGGAGAACAGCGTGAGTAGTCTGGCAAAGACTATTCTGCCTCAGTTACAATTGTAATAACTTTTATAATGGGAATACCAGGAAAAAAACAACCTAGAAAATTTTAACTTCATCTAACAGAAAACAACATCAAAGTAGTCTTCACTCTAACAACACAAAATGTTTAAACAACACAAGGTAATCTTCACTTCAACAAAATGTCCAAGAGAATCATCAAAGAAAATGTTATATTGCCAAAGGGAATACTAATATCACAAAACCTATTGTCTATGTGTGACGGCTTCCTTGAAGTCTCCTGAGACAAACACCTCATATTCATGGTGAAACCTTAGCTAATCACAGGTGTGTGTGTGTGTGTGTGTGAGCTAAGCAGACCAGGTCAGCTGTACTGCTTCAATTAGCTTCTCAGACTCCATCTTGCAGAACGAATTTCTGGCCTTACTATATGGGGGCCTTTCAGTGTCCTGAGCCTTTAAGGGGTGGGAGGAAGGGGTGGATTATCCACGAACAGTGACACAGATGGAGTTCATGTCACTATCATGATTTCCAGGTGATACACAGACTCCAGCAGATACTAAGTTCTCTCTGGATGGTCAGGGCAAGTAGACTGATGTAATTTCTCGGCACAAGTCACGTGTGATTTTCCACTGGATACTTTCAGAATGCACTTGCAACAGTGAGATAGTTTATGGTTTCCTGAGCCTCTCTGGTGCTGGAAGGTGACATATAGCTTTGGCTCTGGCAAAGGCTAGGCAGTTTCTGGATTTTTCCTCCAGCTTGGGCCTCCATCCTGGGCCGCTCTGACCCTCTCCTTCGTCACATTCTCCCCATTATCATCTCGCCTCTTCCCCCCTCTGAACCTTTACCTCCTCTGGGCTGTAACCTGGCTCTTTTGGTCTTTCTAGTTAGTGTGTATGGCACAAATTTTATGCCCTGAGCTGCTTTGGTGCTTTGCCTTTTTATTCCTTTCTAATTCCCCAAACCAGGCATTTTAAATTAAAAAAATTATTTTTTCTTGCAAAAACCATAATTCCTGCAAATCAAAAAGTACTTTCCTATGTTTGTCTCTGCTATCAGTTTTATAAAACTATTTAAAAACTCAATGAGCAGCGAGTATCTTTTTTCTTCCTTTCATTTCTGTTTTAACAAGGCTGATCTCTCTGAGACATAGAGAAGGCCATTTGTTTTTGAGTGTCAGAAAGTGATCAAGATTTTGTGGGGCTTAAGGAGCCACTCCTGCTGGGAGAAGGATCAGCAGCCAGGCAGGCCTATGCTCCAGCTGGTGTCATGGGGATGCGTAGTTCCTGGGGAGCAAGTGTTAGAGTTAGCAGGCTGAGCGGCCTTGCTGGGACCTCTTATGTGTGAGTTTGTGTGTGTGTGAGTCTGTAGGGATCATAGGAGGCTAGCCAGAGAATGCCCACAGCAGGGAATGAGGGGGCTTTGACGTACACACAAGTGGATCCTGTAGGGAAGTTAGCATGTGGACACAAGATGGGATGGAAGAGGCCAGGGACAGTCAACAGAGAAGTCTGAGGGGCACCGTCTGGCTGAAAGTACTTTGTCCCCTTTCCTGGATCCTCCCAACAGACCATGCTCAGCTTCCCAGAGTTGGAGTCAGGTGGGTCCTGAGCTCATCTTGGGGGGATTGAGGCATGAGATGAAAATTTAAAATTGAACAGAGGCTTTCACTACCTGGAAGTGAAAAGTTCCTGGAGTCATAGTTACTGAAATGAGATTGATGCTCTTTGTTGTTGTTGAAAATGACTGAAAAACTACAGGAGCTGCCCAAAATGTCATTAAGGTATGGGAAGGGGAGTCTGACATATTGAGAGGCTGTGGTGGGAGGAAATACAGCTGCTTCCTGCTTGAGCTCATTATGTTCAGCCCTTTCAATAAGCTAGTTACACATGCATTGATTGTTACACCGTCATGCAGTGACTAATAGCTACCCACACCGCATCTCAGCAGTGTGACAGCTCACGGGAGAAGAGTCATAGGAATAGCATGGAAATGTCCAGATTTCCCAGCCTGCATGGAGGGAAAGGAGCTGATTGCAGGTCTCATGAGTCTACATCTAGAACTCGGGGCTGTCTTTTTGCTTGTCCTCTTCAAGACCCAGGCTGGATTTGTCCATGTTAAGCTCTTTCTCATCTCACATTTTCTTATTTTTCTTGCCAAGACCATCCACATGATCACCTAGCCCTGACCTTGTCTTTGACACTTCTCTTAGCTTTACCATTAACATCTAACAGTTAAGCTTATGGATTGTACCTTTGCAACACCCTTCAAAACCCCCCTTGGAGCTGGGTGCGGTGGCATGCACCTGTGACCCCAGCTACTTAGGAGATGAAGGTGGGAGGATAACTTGAACCCGAGAGTTGCAACCAGCCTGGGCAACATAGTGAGATCCCATCCCAATATTAAACAAACAAACAAACAAGAAACCTTGACAAAAACAAAAACATACTTGGTTTAAGTTTTCATTATTTCTCATTTGAACCACTTATTAATTAATTCACTAACCTTGGAGGGTTCGATGCTAATGATAAAGCACAAGAAATGGACTGTTGGTCCCTGTGGTTTAGAGAGGGATGGACTGGGAAGCCATTATCATTCACCATGATAAGTGGGATAGCGGAGATGGATTCCAGGTGCTAGGAAGTCTGGCGCAGGGCGTGGCTAGATGCTCAGCAGGATGGAGGAGACTTGACAGAGGAGGGACATTTGAATTGGTCTTTTAAGGCTGAAATGCAGAGAAGTTAAAAAAAAGATAGGGAAAAAATCAACCAGCAGGAAGCCTGGAACACAGGGAGCATCGTTTGCAAAGACAATGAGAACTACTACGGGTAGTTCCTTACAGCAGGAGCTGGAATGAGGTGGGTAATTTTAAGAGAGGAGGCTATTTTAACATTTTAGATTATTTCTTTTGAAGAGATTCCAGAAATGAGATGCTGAGTGTCAGAATTTGTACAGTCGTAGGAGGGGAGCACAGGGCATCCCAACCCACAGAGGCTGCCTGGGCTCTAGGAAATGAGAGGGTGTGTGTGTGTGTGTGCACGCATGCGAGCACGTGCTCGTGCTGGGGGATGACACAGGTGAAACAGGAGAGGTAGGACGTTTGGGCTAGATTTGGACGAATCTGACACAGTGTGTCTTTTGTTAGGCAATATGGAGCCATCAGGGTTTTGGAATGGGGCAGTTAGCATAGGTACATTTTAGGAGCTCTGTTGCAGTTGTCCAGGTGAGAGGTGAGGAGGCCGTGAAGTAGAAATGGGTATGAAATGAAGGAACAAACTCAATGAGAGGAATTCAAACTGAGCCAGTGGTTTCAAATCACCTCTGGAGGATGATCACTACAGCTACCCCAGGCTTTGAATCCATATGGCATTTTTCTTTGTCTGTTTGTTTTGAAATGGGGTCTCCCTCTGTCACTTGGGCTAGAATACAGTGGTGATGTCATAGCTCACTGCAACCACATACTCCTGAGCTCACGTCATCCTCATCCTCCTGCCTCAGCCTCCAGGCACGTACCTCCATGTCCAGATAATTTATCTGTTTTTTGTAGAGACAAGGTGTTGTTCTTGCTCAAGCTGGTCTCAAATGCCTGGCCTCAAGCAACCGTCTCTTCTTCGCCTTCTGAAGTGCTAAGATTATAGGTGTGACCCACTACACTTGGCCACTTTGAATCTACTGATGATATCCCTAGAATCAGAATATCTTGGATTGAAGATCTCTTGCAGTTTGTACAAAGTCTGACAACCAGGCAGACTTGGGGCCTACAGTTCTAAGTGGTCTCCTTTTGACTCCTCTCTTACTTCCTTTTCCAGCTAGTTATGATTCAGCTTAACTATTTAGTCACTGTGAACTATTACACTACTGGTAGGTCTCCCCTCTAAATTCCTCCTTTGCCCCTCTACCGTACCTGTACCCAGACTTTCTGGAATGTCTCATTTCCTGCTTCCCTGTTCACCCAGTTCCCACACGAGCTTGGAGAACCCCCTCCACTGCTCTGTCCTGTGGAGCCTTCCCACCTTCCTCTTCTTGCCTTACCTGATGCACCCTCCCAGCGAAGGCGATGACAGTCCTCTTCAGCCTGGACCTGGACTGTTCCTCAAGCTCTAGTGCAATTTACCTATAATTCCCACATGGAACCATCATCCTGTTCCATATAATACAGGTGTATATGAATATATCCTTTTTTTTATTGGTCTATTAAGTCCTTTCCTTCCAGGCTTAGGAAAGATCATGTCTGAGAGATGGTAGGTTCTCAGTAAGAATAAATAAGTGCCTATCAGTAATCATTTTTACCAATGCATAATTAAAGAATAGTATGAAAAACCATTTTTCCTTCATAGGGGAAGACATAACACTTTTAAAAGTTACAAAATATAGCCTTTAAATTACGTCATCCAGTTCGATCTGTGCATTTAAATGATTTTATACAGTTGAGGCATACAAGTTCTCTTTTTAAGGTCTAAATATATCTGTGCTATTTATTTTTTATTTTAATGGAGATTAATTCTCTTTCAGAGGAAAACTATAATCTCTTCAATAATAAGAGTCACAAAAATGACTCCCATAATTCTATCCTAAATGGGAGGGAAAAAAATCTCAGACAAGGAAACATCACCAGGTAACTGCGCCATGTTATCGTGAATGTCAGCGCTCCTCTCCTGGGAGCCCACAGTAGATAGTCTGCTATTTTCCAATAAACATCTTTTATTTTTTGCCCTGTATACTAAATTGCTTGCTAATTTTTTCCTAGAAAATTACAAGCATATGGATGAGTGGACATGTAGTATTTTATTTTTGCATCATTATGCTTCAGATTTGTGATCTCCAGTTTGGTAAGTGATAGCTGTGCTATCTCAGCCCAACTTTAGCCATGCTCATGCTTGAGTGCACCCCGCTTCTCCTCCCAGATGGAGCAGTGTCAATCACAATGCCCAGCTGCTGCTTCCATACATCCCGTGTCTATAGAAAATAACTTGTAAGTATTTGTTATGGAATCATGTGCAGGATTGCAGTAAAGCACAAAAGAATTGGTCTTGTCCTTAAGACACACACACACACACACACACACACACCTTTTGACATGTGTCTGAGAGGAGGAGACAGGAGACGTTCCCTTTCTCAACGCCCCAAGTTCCCTTCATAGCCCCTGCCCCTCCCTGTGTGGCCCAAACATTAGCCACCCTTGTTCTATACCTCAGTTTCTTCACTTGTGGAGAATTCTTAGACTTGACAGAATTTTGTGGGGAACAACAAATGAAAATGCTTTGAATGCATTGCGAGCCTACAGTGCTCTGTAAATGCTTAATGATAATAATATACAGTAGGGCATCTTCCCTTGAAAACAGTGGGAGCGTTTCCTTCCATAATGACCTGACAGATGGGTTATGGTATCTAATCCCCTTAAACCCCCAAAGCTCTTTGATAGTGGATGTTGTAAAAGGCCAGATTAGAGCGCATGCTGCTCTTTTCCTGAGCCCTTTCTTTCAGTATCTATGCCATATTCAATTGCTTCCTTCTCTAAGTACGTTACGCGTTAACCTACTACCTGCAGGAACAATTAGGAGCAAAAATAGAGACTAAAGGACAGCGCACTCCAGTAGGAAAAATTAGTTAATGCTTGTTGTCCCCAATATTAAAAATCCACTTTGGCCTTCACATGTGGCTTTTATAGAAGGTTCCTGCCCTCCTAAATCCTGCCTATTAATCTCAAGCTGTGGGTATTTGTCGATGGTGAACATGGGCTTTTCTTTTGTGTGTGTGTGTGTAAGATAGGCCTGTATGTGGTGAGAATGGAGCTTTAGTGATATTAATTCTAAACCAGTCAGGCTTAGGAAAATCACAGGCAGTTTAGGGTATTGGTAGCACTTATATAATAGTTGGAGCTTTCTATTAGATCAAAATGAGAAAAGGTTGATTAGCGGTTATTCTACTATAACCTTAGTTCAACCTCTGGACCCGGATTGGACTGAGAAGGTTTTTATCTCCGCTTTTTGCTGTGCCTGTCTTTTCAGAATAGCTCTTAAAGTTATTGCTTTCTAAAACCTTTTGTGACAATCCCTTAACCCAAATTAATCATATTTCCTTAGTTACAAAGTTTGTTTTCTTTGCATGCTTGAAGAAGTAAAAGTTGTCATGAAATCACTGATGGTGTGTAATCTGTGTAATCAAAGTAAAGAAACAGGAATATCAGCAGGCATGATAGTTTTGTTTTTTAAATTTTAACTGAATATATGTCAGCTCTGCAATAAATATTTCACATGTGCTATCTTTGAATCTGGGGTGTTTTTGAAAAATGAAGATGGTTGTTCAAGGACCTCTCTGAAGAGCCCTTTCCTTGTCTATGAGGTGCACCACTTCCGATCTTTGCAAAGACATCACTTCTACATTTGTGCCCTCTTTTTCTTCATCTTCATATATTCTTCCTTTTCTGGTTCATTTTTATGGTACAAAAATATTTCAGTATCTAATGGCTATATAAAATCCCTTACTTTAACTCAGTATGCCCTTCATGCTCCATTTTTCTGAATTTCTTTAGAGCAGAACTTCTTCAAAGAGTTTTCCCTACTTGATATTTTTATGTTTTAGTCAGTTGGTGCTGCCTTAATAAAATACCATAGACTAAGTAAGAACAGAGATTTCTTATGGTTCTGGTGGCTGGGAAGTCCAAGATCAAAGCACCAGCAGGTTTGGTGTTGGTGACACCTTGTTGCTGTGTCATCCAGAGCCGGTGGAAGGCAAAGAATGAGGCCTAAGATAGTTCTTTCCAGCCCATTTATAAGGTACTAATCCATTCTTGAGGAATCCATGAGATTCCTCATGAATTAATTACTTCACAAAAGGTCCCACCTCTTAATAACACTACAATGGGGATTAAGTTTCAACATGAAATCTGGATGGGACATATTTAAACCACTCCACTTTCTACTTTCTCTTTTCCTATTCTCTCTCCCTCTCTCCTACCCCTATCTTTCTTATTGAGGTTTGTGTGTGTGTGTGTGTGTGTATATTTTTTTCTTTTAGAGAGGTGTTAAACATTGCCCATGAATACCCATGGAAGTTTTTTTCAATTCAGTTTATTCTTTTGTAAATTATAACCACTGATAGATAAAGAATTCCATAAATTGCCAGAGTACAATGCAGTGAAGGTAGAAAAATGTGAACATCCATGTAATAAAGCTCACTCAAGGTATAGAGAATCCCTGTGCCCCTTTGCAGCAATCCCTAACCCATGGAAATATTTGTTCTTATTTTTAACACCTAGATTTAAAGGTGTATATTTGAAGTATATTTCTATACTTCATTTAAATGGAACAATAAACTATGTGGGTTTTTTGCTTGATATAATGTTTTTGAGAATTACCCAGTTTTTGCTTGAATTAATAATCTATTTTTTGTTATTACTAGATATTCACCTATTGTATGAATATGTCCCAGTTATTTTTTTTAAAATCTATATTCCTCTATTGATTGGCATTTGGTTTATGTCCATATTTTGGCTGTTAAGAATAAGTCTGCTATGAACATTCTCATTAAGTATTTTTGTTGGCATATGATTTTATTTATTTTGGGTAAATAGCTAGGAAATGATAAGTCCCCAATGACTTTTTTCTTTACCTTAAGATAAAGGAAATATTGAAAGGAAGATATTTTGGTGACATTCAGGACATCAAAGGTAATACAACATCAGCTTTAATGGCCATTCCAGAAAAAGAGTTTCAAGATTGCTTCAAAGGACAGACTAGGTGCTGGTGTTAGTTTATAGCTTCCCAAGAAGGGTACTTCCAATGTGACCCCAGTGATATTCAGCAATGAGGTAGGTAGCACTAATTCTAGGATAAGTTCATGAACTCAATTGTTCTACACTGGAATAATATTCAGCTTCAAAAAGGAATGAAATTCAGACACATGCTACAACATATTATGCTTAATGAAATAAGTCAGACACATAAGGACAGATATATGATTACATTTGTATGAAGTATATAGATGAATCAACTTCAAAGAGACAAAAAATAGAATGGTGATGTCAGTGGGGTGGGAACAAGGGAGAATAGGAAATTATTATTCAATGGCATAGAGTTTTAGTTTGGGAAGATATAAAAGTTCTGGGGACAAATGAGGTGTTAGTTACACACAGTATGAGGGTACTTAATATCATTCAACTATATTTCTAAAACTAATTAATATGCTAAATTTTTATGTATATTTTGCCATAATAAAAATATTATTGTGTCTTTCTGATTAATTTATCTTTTAATATAAAATATCTCTCTTTATACCACATAAGAAAGTTCAGGTCTTGAACTCTATTTTGTTAGACATTAATGTAGTCACACTATGTTTCCTGTGATTAGCAGTTACATATCTTTTGCCACAATGTTACTTAAAGGCACAAATCCCATTTGGTCTTTCTGAATCCTTAAAGTATTTTTCTTGTAGATAGCATACCTCACTTTCTTAACTAGACTGGTGATCTCTGATTTTTAATTGCCTTAGACCATATGCATTTAATATAACTATTGATATAGTTGGTTCACATCTACCACTTTGTTACTTGTTTCCAATGTATCCCATATGTTTACTTCTATTTTTGTTTTTATTGCTTTTCTATTTTTTATCTTTCCATATTATCTCCCCCATCACCCCTGTTTGCTTATTCTACTTCATCCGCCTTAATGAAAACGCCAAACACATTCCTGCCTCAAGTCTTTGTTTTTGTTTTATCTCTGACTATTATGTTGTTTCCCTATAATCTTTTAACCCACTTCTACTCTTCCTCTCTACTCAAATGTGACCTTTGGAGACCGTCTTTCTTCTCCCTTATTCATTCTTCTTTACACTGTCTTGTTTTTCATTATAACACTTTTGACACCTGACCTTAAGTTTATATTTGTTTGCTGATTTTCTTTCTCCACAGACTAGGATATAGTCTCCAAAGTACAGACCTCTGTTTCATTTGTGGCTCTATTACCAGCACTTTGAATAGCATCTTGTGAACAGCAGATAACAAGAAATATTTTTTTAGAATAAATGAATGAAAAGGACATATAAAAAATTGAAAGAAATACATTTAATCATGGGTGATTAAAAGAGAAGTATAGACCTACAATAATAATGTTGCCCAGATTAAAACACAAAATACTGAGGTTTATCTTATATATAAAGAACTGATGATGTCACATTGATAGAAGAGATAAAATCCAGAATTTCTCAATTGTTTTTCTTCTATGTTATCTTTCAAGGGAATTAGTGTTCAAACTACATATTATAGAACTGAAATTATACAGGGAAAGTAGAACCAAGGATGACAAAAAAAAATTACAAAAAATACCTAGACATTCCAAATGATGTGAGATTGTTAGCACAGAAGGCTTATACTCTGGATGTCATTGTTCACATGACCAGGGGACATGTTCAGAATTCAGAGAGAGATTTGCTAGATGGAAGATAAGAAACTAAGAGGAATATACAAAAGCTTACAGAAGATCTACTGCTATCCATGGGTAAGCCAGATGGACATTCAAGGCCCTTAAATATAAGAAAGCGTACTCAAATAACTCTATCACTAGTGGGTCTTTGGTAATGCCAAGGGGCCCATAGAAGTGGTAGAACAAGGCATGGCAACAGTGTATAATTAATGGGTCATTTTCTACATAAAGTCAGTTACAGGAATATCAGAAACAGAATCCAGCGTCTGGCTGGAGATAAAAAGTTCAGTACCCTCTACCAGCTTAGGGATTAGTGCCAGGTCTCAATTCCAACAAAAAATTGAACACCAAGTTAGTCAGGCATATGTTGGCACATATTACAACATATGTGGTTAGTGTTAGGATAAAGGGCTAATGGTCAGAGTTTCTTTAGATATTCAGGGCATAAAATTTATTACAGGATCACAAGATATGTGAGTTACTGACAAAATTCATTGGTTGGGAAGGGTAAGACTTAGCTACTATTAACTCAGGGCCTATTTTGATCCACCCATAACTGGATATTATTTCACCACATCTGGGGTAGAGAACTTCTTGATACACTTAGAAGGAATCAGAAGACTGATAAAAATGCCAGTTTGATTTTTCAAAACTGGGAAAACTAGATTTATTGAACCACAAAATTTATTCCTTCCAACATTTATTGAGGGCCTATGGGGTTCTAGGCACTGTATAGGACCCTCTGAACACAAAGCAATTATGGCTCCCATCTCTCATGAGTTTCCAGTATACCAGACTTAAAAATATACTCTAGAAATTAATGTCAATTCCAGACAAAATTGTAGGACAGGCAATGAATAAATGGAAGGATTCACTGAAAACAAGACACGTTAATCAAATTATTTTTTTGCCACAGCTAATTTATTAGAAGATCTTGGAAATGTATTATTTTTATGTTGAATTTTGCCAGCTATATCATGATAAGCTTGAATTAAGGAGACACAAAGCCTGTATGATAGCAAAATTAGGCAGTGTCATAATTTGAACAAAAACTTTATGATGAGTTAATATTAATCTGGTTGAAAGTTTATGATATTTCTGTTTTCAAACATGTTCTGTGTAACATTCTATTATTAGTTTGCTTGAAAATATGAAAGGTGTGATTTTTAAATTTGCCCATAAGATGAGCCTGGGAAGAATGTCAAATACGTGATGCAGGGAGACAGAAAGAGATGAATTGGAAGCTCTATCCCTCACATTTTGTTGGCCGTCGTTAATGTTTTCTCAGTCTTCTGTAACACATTTGGCAAATGCTTCTTTAATAAGCCCCCTCCTGGTAGATTCCTGCCTACCTACAAAGACTCTCCTGTGTAGAAATTCGGCAGTTGCTTTGATTTAGAGAGCAAATCCTTAGTACGGATAAAGATATTGACAAACTGATTGGATAGGCAGAATCTAAGAAGATGAGTTATATAAGAGTTAATTATAAAATCATGTGTATGAATCCAAACCAAAATTAAACAAGCTATGTGGTATAGAATTAGGGAAAGGGAACTGAGGTGGGGGGCTACTTTGGTGGCAGCTTCTGTTTAAAAACACAATTGAGAGACTTTAGTCCGTTAGCCAAGTGAGATTTAGCCACCCCCAAGCTAATGTGATCTAAGTTTGCAACAAATAGAATTACATTATCCAAACTGATCAGAGATCACCTGAAATAGATATCTAAGAGGAGTAGAAGCAAATTGAAGAGCATTAGCGAAGAACAACCTGGAAAGTAAAGAGACTTAAAATCTTGGCATGAGGAGAAAGATTGGAAAAGCTTGGAATAGCTTGCCTGCAGGCAGCTTGAAAGTAGGGAAAGACACAGCACAATAGTTGCCTTCAACTATCTGGGGAGGAATAGTCATTATTCAGTTTAGGGCTAAGAATTAAACTAATTAAACTAGATACCGATGGATGTTACTTGATAATTTAATACATTTTGGGTCAATGGAAGGAAGAACTTTTAAATATTCAGAATAGTATTAAGGTAGAGTATATTGGAACAGAGTCACCCTGGGGGGTTATATAAATAATGGAACCCTAAGCCCACCCCAGAATTCCTTGTAGCACTGGGAGTCTAGGAGTTGTGTTGTTCTTCTTAGGTGATACTGATATAAAACCAAGTTTGGAAATAATTAGGTCAAACAATCTTTTCCAGACATCATATGTGATAGAGAAGATATGTCATTGATGGGGAGGTCAAGATGGAGTCAGACCACATGACCTATGAAGCCTCTTCATCAAGAAACTCACAAAGTAGCATTCATTTGTTTGTGAATTTGCCTTGTTCAGACTCTGGCCCACACTCTTCAACCTTAAGAACTCGAATCTCTCTTAGTCTCAAATGTAAGCAGACTTGGACCTCCTAAATTACCTTAAAAGAATGGGTGGGAACTCATGGTGGCTACTCTGGTTGTGGCCATTAAATCTCTCTTCTACTTTTTTTAAGTGGGTGAAAATACTTCTTTTACTGGGTGCTGTCTTGGTGGCAGTGTGAATTCTGATGCCCACTCTTCTGTTACAGTAGATGAAGAAGCTCCTCCTTCCATAACCTTCCTCTCATTATCCTGTATGGCCAGGAACAGTTATGTGACCAAGCTTGGCCAATCAGATATTCTCTTCTGGGACTTAGATTTTGAGCATAAGCACAAGGGCAGGAGAGATGTATGGAAATCAAGCACCCCAGCTGCAGTTCCCCTTTTAGATTACCCTGGATCCAAGATGGCCTTAGTATTTCTTGCTTCTAGTCTCTGGAGACCCTCTGGCTCCTGCTTTTTCCTACAACTGGACTCTCTATTATTTCAATTATTTGTCCCTCTAATAAATTTTCCTTTGCTTACATAGTCAGTATTAGTTTTTACTATATATCACTTTTATTTAAAGAATTCTAGGTGATCTAAAACATATACATAAAACCTGACAATTTAATTTACAAAAATATTGGACACTCGTGGACAAAGTTTCTTCTTATAGGAAAGTTACATAAAAAAGTTAGAATGTCTGAAGGTTTCTTGGTGAGCATAGAATCTAAACATAAAAAAGTTAGAATATCAGAAGGTTTCTTGTTGAGCATAGAATCCAAACAAGGAATTTTATAAATGAGTCAGATGTTTCATTTTAAGAACGTGTATGATTGCTATATTCTCTATAATATATAGACCTGTCAAATTATTATATGTGTGTCGGCCTGTCTCCTAACAACACTTGATGAGTCCCACCCATGCATTTCTTCTCTTACTCTTCTTTTTCTTTAGATGTGATAATGAATTCTTTCAGTAGGTTGCTAATAATCACATCCATTTAAGTGAACTTTATTTTCATATCTTGGCTTTGAGAAGAGTAACTCTATTCCTATCCTTGGGTACTCCTAAAGTGACTTTTGAAAATTTCCCATCTGTACCTTCCCAGCTCATCTAAACTAAGGGATCTTGTCTTTATTTTGGTGTGAAATGGTATCTACTTCAGCACATTTGTCCATTATGTACTCCTTAAAGTCTCAGCCCACAGCTGAAGCTTTTGTTGATGGAGAAAATAAGACTCTTGGGAGTCTTGGCAAGACTGTGGCACAAAGGATTAGTGCACCAGCCCCAAATGCTGGAGGTGGCAGGGTCAAACCCAGCCCCAGCCAAAAAAAAAAAAAAGAAAGAAAGAAAGAAAAAAGAAAATAAGACTCACTCTGGGTGCACCCGCTTGGCATTTGACTTTTAATTGGCATACACTTGGGACAAAATTAAAAGTTCACTGCTCTATAAAAAGTTTATCAAATCTATGTACAATCATTCAGGGATATTCCTATGCAAAATGGTAAAATTCACTATTATTTAAGATAATATGTTGTATTGGGTATGATATAATGCATGGAATTGCATTTTCTTAAGATTGATGGTTGTTTTTCCCTTTCAAGTTGTTTGCCTGGAAAGGCAGAAATGCTAGATTTAGTTCCAGTGATGACTTTTCCCTATTACTTAATTGACTGGTAATTAACCTGGTATTTATTAGAGGATATAGAATATAAGAAAGTTTCCAGTTGTAAATATTTACACTACAATACTTACTATCTAACTTACTGAATCATGTAACAAAAGAGTGGATTCTCAATCTGCCCAAAGCAACTAGAGAATTATAATATGAAGAGTCGATTTAAAGATGATTGATTTTTTAAATATGGAGGGATTAGCCAGATGTTTAGGTTGGTGTCCAGATAACATCTATTAGAGATGCTAAAACTATGAATTTTAGTTTTGAGCAACATGAAATATTCAGGCATGTCAACACATGGATATTGATTTAGTCAGATAAGAAATTCACTTTAAAGGGGTAAAATATGAGATACTGGTCCAATCACAGAGTTATGTTTAAGAGAGAATAAATTTTATTGTCATCCCTTATTAGTTGTGTGATCTTGGGCAAGCTGCACAACCTTTCTAATCTTCCATTTTTGTTAACTAGAGAATGGGAATAAAAGTAATATAGCTATTATATTTAATAGCAATAGAATGGCAGTGACATAGTTTTGAGCAAGGTTCTGAGACTGCTCCTTTGAGTGGTAGCATTTCTCCTATGCCATTTGTCATCCCTCTGCTAAGGTGTTTACAGGTTGTTGAATTAAACTGTTTCTTTGACTCAGATTTGCAAATAAATCTCCTCAAATGAGGATAGTAAGACTTTTATTCTTAACGGAGCCCCTGAAAATCCTTGCAGAACTTAAGAGGTGGCAGAACCAGCTCTGCTATCATCCCTTCCATTTATATAAGGAAGTCAAGGGAAAAAAAAATCAGAGAACTTGTCAACTCAGAGGACAGTGCGTTCTTGGGACAGTACATCCCCTATCTCTCCCCACACAGCAAATCAAGTGAGGGGAGATCCATTACGCCCTTTTTAATGTGTAAAGATGGACAATAAAAAGAAAGGCTGTCTTCTTCTGTACAGGTGGTCATCTGCATATGAAGTGGACCCGCTGATTTGGGTAAGGGAAAAAGGAATCAGTCCAAATGAAAAGAAGATAGGAAATGGAAACATTGCCTACAGGGTTCCATGAGGTTGTTTCTTTCTTTGCTTCTTTCTTGTTTTTCTTTAGGATTCTGTTGGAACTAGCTGGGCCTGACCTATCTGACCAGGATGCTGTCCTAATGCTGGATAAAGGGACACCAGCAGCAGGGACGCTTTGGAGAGTCGTGGCTGGGGTCCATATAGACAAGGTTAGAAGTCATGTCAGAGAGCCCCTCCCCTGATCAGAAAGTATGCAGTGGAATTCAGTATGTTAGTTACACATGCTTTTTTCTGGGCTTCATATCTGCAACCACAACAAGGTCAAAATACTGAGGAAAACAATAATCCTGGGCTTCGCACCCACCGGTGAAATCAGTGAATCCCTGTTTCCCCAAACCTTACTATCCATTAAAGAAGTATCCTATGGTCTCCCATGAAGCCCTTTGATACAGCAGCTTCCTACGTAGCCCCCCTCGTTACTGCTGCTCCGTCCCTCTCAGCAAAGGTCCCGATGCTCCCAGTTATCGGTGGCTGGCTTCCAGTTGTTCCTCAGTTCTGCTCCAGTGGCCTCCACGTGGGAATGGGAGAAGATTCTCTTCTGTCTCTCGTTGTGTTTCTTTCTCATCTCTCATGGCCTGACGCTTTCTTGTGATTTAATATTTGTTATCAGCATTTTCCTTTGAAGGTAACCAGAGCGGCACCAAATAGAAGCTCCCAAAGTCATCTGTGCCCTGTAGTCCCCCGCCCCAGCCCTGTGCCCCCGGGTCAAGCCTCTGCCTTCTCTTTGTGGGATGGCTGTTGCCCCCATCACCATCAGCATCTCCTTCATCCTGGCGTGGCGTCTGCCCACGTACCCTCTGGGGGCCTGTGGGAATCCTCCTTTCTGGACAGTGTAGGGTTCTTAACCCTGGCAGTCAGGCGTCAGCTTCAGTATTTCCAAGGCCACCTGACTCCTTGAGTCTTCTTGCAAACAATACCCCATTGGTCTTTCTTGCCAGCCTCAGGGAAAAGTGAAACCCATCAACATTTGCGGTGTGTATTCTGTTTAAAACATGGTTTTGGCATCTACTCGTAGAGCAAATAATTCTTGCAGGTGACGCTAACGGAGAAACAGATCTGAAGAGGACGGAGTGTGTTCATAGCATTTCAAAAAACATTCTCTCAGTTTCTTTTCTCTGATCAATCATATCTTCATAATCCAGCTTTTCCATGTTGGCAAATCTCAAGGCTTTGCTTCCTAGCTGCTTTCAGAAATGCCTATAGTTACAGGTGATTGCTAACAATCATATATGTTATTTTGCAATATACCGAATAGTTACAGGGTTTAATAAAAGGGAAAAGGCCAAGCAGAAATTTTTGACAAGAATATGGAAATGGAGCATTTAACAGGATTTGTTTTCAAGCTGTTATTTGAAAGATTTAAATAAATCCTCTTAAGTACTACAATTTTTGTGCTTTAAGTGTGCTTTAGTTTTAAGATTTTTTTTTTTTTTTTTTAAGCCTGGGTAAATCAGAGGAAAATCCTTCCCAGTTGCTGGGAATGATGAAGTCTTCTTTCTCGGGTTCATGGAAGGTTATGCTGTGAAATCCGTGAAGGGCGCTTCCCCACTAATTACATTACTTTAAAAGCTGTCTCTACTTCTTCAGTTATTTTTCTCGCTCTCTCTCTCTCTTTTTTTTTTTTTTTAAAGACAATGACAGTATTTTCAGGGCTCAACTATTTTGAGATCAGAGTCCACATCCTGGGTCAGGCTAATTTGGGCCGATATTCCAGTGCTTAACAATCAAAGGTGCATTCCTCAACTGGAGATTTCAGTTTCCTGTCATAGAATCCCAAGAGTCTATCTGTCAAAAATGGAATATTTAGATTAATTGGGGCTTTGTGGTGGTGTCTGGCCCAGGAGGACCTATCACCTCAGGTAGGTATGGATCGTCCTTTGGACAGACCTCTGGGCATAAAGGTTCCATAACCTTCTTTAGCTATTCTCGCTATCTAAATGTCCTTCTGTGCATTTGAGGGCTTCCTTTTCTAATTTAATTTTTTCCTCCCAGTGGAGATAAGGAACAGCTGGTCCATAACTGTATGAAATTTCTTTATTCATGATAGTCCTACTCCTCTCTTCCTCTGATTAAAAAAATGAAATACTAATTTCTTTATTTAAAATATTCTTTAATTAATTAAAAATATGAAATCCCAGTTCCTCGTGAGTTTAGTCAAAATTATTACTTATTGAAGCCGTGGGGAATATGTTGTTTTGAAAAACGTCATCTGTCACTACCTGAAGTTTCAAGTCTCTGTAAAAAACATTTATTTAGCAGAGCAATTTTCTTACGAGAGGGCTGTCATCGTGGCTAAGTAGCTAGAATCGTGTGATGTTTTCCCAGACGACTTAGCTTCCCAAGGTGGCCTCAGAGGCCTTAGAGATCCCTGAACTATACAGTAATTCCCCTAGGTCCTAAATTAATCTAACTCTAAACAAAGAGTGACTGTGGTCATTTTTTATGAGTGTTCTGAACTGATTAATATGACCAATGTGTTAGAATGAGTCTAAATAATAGCAAAGGACTGAAAGATCAATTAAGAGAAAAATAAATTCATGTCTAATCTTCTTGAATATCACAAATTTTAATTTCATAGTTGCTTCATGTGTGAATAAAGTTTTTAAAAGTCAAAATTTGGGTTACAATAGCTGGATGCTCACAGCTGTGCCAGCCGGCTTTCTTCACGGTTCTGAATTTATGACCATTCAGTGAGAAGAATGTTATTTCATATCTTAAGACATTTTAATAAACGCCTTCAGCATTCATGTCCTTTCTTCAGATTTTTAACAGATGACAGTATATCATTCTTGATTCTTTGAGAGAAAACTTGCTTCAAGAATATGAAAAGCAGGAATGTAATGTAAAATAGCAATGTGTATTCCTTAGCCAGAGGCTGAAGACGGGGAGGGGGGGTGGTGGGGGTGGTGGTGGTGGTGGAATGCAGCCATGTTAATGGTGGACTTGTGTCCTTTCACAGAAATTTCCTCTTCCTGACAATACAGTGAGTTACAGTGTAACTTACTGATTGGCTCTTCCATGTCAATCATGGTGCTAAACTGTTTATGACATTTTGCAACCCTAAGAGATAGCTATTATGTTATCTACTTACAATTCTATTAAATAACTGAACTTTCTTCCAAAGGGCAAGTGACTTGTCCAAGGTCATTCTTTTAATAGATGCCTGAGCTAAGATTTGAATCCCAGCTCTCTGATTCCAAAGGCATCCTTGTAAGCTATCTGATGGCTTCACTTTCCACTAGAGAAACATACCAGTTATTCAAATCTCAAAGGTTTTCCATTTTAACATCACAAGCTGTTTAAGAAGATGTTGAACTTGGCATCCTGAATGTCAGACCTTGTCTTTCCTCAGAGATTTAGTCTGGTCACCAGTGTTTCAGAGACACATATTGGTTGCAGCAATTACTTTTCCCCATTAGCCTGACTCAGGGACAATACTTTATCCTAAAGCTGTTTTTTTTTTTTTTCTTTTCTTTTTATAATTGCTTGGAAAGAGCCTGCCTTTTTCTTATTAAAAAAAAAAAGTTAAGCCCCTACCTAATTTATGTGGAATTGCCCACGCTTTATCTTGTGTTGACCTTTGCTCGCTAATTTCATTTCTCTTATCCCAAGACTGTTCCTTGATTTAGTAACTCAAATGGGCATAGTGACATATGGCTCCTCACATAATTCCAGCACATCGTACAATAAGAATTACCTATAGTTTAAATTAAAATGGTATTGGATTTTTTAAGTTAAAACCCCATTTTTTTTCTAAATCTTAAAGTTGTTTGTGTTATTATTCTTGTTAAAATGTACATTTTTAATAATTAAGAACCATAACTTTCAGGGGTAGTTGATTAAGTGTTTGATCAATTTAACAAACTAATTTCTCTTTAAACAATCAGTCTCATTTACAAATGGAGGCATTTGAAACTGCAGCTATCAATGTAATCTATTCAGTTTTCTTTTTAAGCTCTTTAAGTACTTGACCAGATAACCTCACGTCTCTAATGAGCAAAACTGCCTTGAGAATTTAAATGTCATTTAAGTCTAATAAAATATTAAACTTATAAATATAATAAATCTAGTTCTTGTAAACGTTTTACTTCTGTTTACAAACTTAGTTAAAAACCTTCACCTTCAACTTGAAATCACAAGTCAATTACATATTTTAAATTACAATCACAGGGCTAACATGTCAGAGTCTCTGCTTTGCCAATTGTAAATCATTACAAACACTTTAAATACTGAATATACACAGATCACCCGAATGATTAAAAACCCATTCCTGAACTTGACACCAAAGTATTAATACTTTATCATCTTTATAATTAATCCTGGATTTGGAAAGATGCTCACTTGGGGAACAATTTTGATCTCAGATGTGAAATCAGCAGCTCATATGGTCAGGGTGATTTTTTTTATCTCAGATATGGACATCTGTAGACTTTTAAAATGGTTGCTGTGAAAACAAGGAGTATGTGCTACCTCCTTCAAATGGGATTTATTTTGTAGCCCTTACCCCCAAGGTTCAAGATGGGTGTTTATCTAATTGAGCCAACTAATTCAAGTAGGGAACACAATCAGGATATAACTACCAACAGTCTGCTCTTTATTTTCTAAATGTTCCAATTAAATTCTGAATCCTTTATATAGTTTTCCTGCCAATCTCAATAGTTATGAATATTTTAATGATATCTTATTGGACTCTGCATATTTCTCATATTTGTTATGACATACTAATGACAGACACATTTGGGGGGAATATATTATGAATTGGAAACAAATTTTAATAAATATTATTATTATTACAGTTTTTGAGATAGAGTCACCCTCTATTGTCCAGGCTAGAGTGCCACGGTGTCAGCCTAGCTCACAGCAACCTCACGGTCCTGGGTTCAAGCAATCCTCCTTCCTCAGCCTCCTGAGTAGCTGGAACTACAGGCCCCCACTGCAATCCTGTCTGGCTTTTCTATTTTTAATACGGATGGGGGTCTCGGTCTTGCTCAGGCTGCTCTTGAATTCTGGGCTTCATGGCATCCTTCTGCCTCAGCCTCCCAGAGTGCTAGGATTACAGGTATGAACCATCATGTCTGGCCAAATTCTAGTATATTCTTGATGAAAAATGAGTAGAGATCATGGAAGACGACTTTATTGATTCAATGTCTTGATTGATAAATTAGTTTCTTTTTTTTTTAAATTAGTTTCTGAGTAAAAGAATCAAGCTTTAAGAAATGGATGTCTTTTCCAAGGCTTTTTCAGATGTGATGACAAAAGCTTCAGCAACAAATGAAAAAGTACATAAAGTAGACTTTACAGTAATTAAAAATTTCTATCACAGAACACTATCAGGTAAGTGAAAATCTACAGAATGGAAGAAAATATTTGCAGGTTATATATCTGATAAGTATTCAGAATGTATAAAGAATTCTTATGACTCCACAATAGAAAGAAAAAACTCATTTAATAAGTGGGCATAGGTCTTAAACAGACATTTCTTCAAAGAAAATATACAAATGTCCAAAAAAGGCATAAAAAGGCGCTCAACATCATTAATCATTAGGGAAATGCAAATGGAAACCATAGTGAGTTACCACTTCAAACTTACTAGGATGGTTATAACATAAAATATGGAAATAAATAGTATTAGTGAAGATCTAGAGAAATATAGAACACTTGTACATTGCTAGTGAGAGTGGTGTACTTTCTGTGGAAAACAGTTTCAAAGTTCCTCAAAAAGTTAAATATAAAATGGCCATGACCCAGTAATTTCATTTTTACCCCCCCAAGTTGAAAACAGGTGGTATTAAAAATGTGTACCTGAATGATCGTAGCAGGAGTCTTCACAGTAGCCAAAGTATGGAAACAACTTAGTCCTTCTCCTGATGAGCAGATACTCAAAATGTGGGAAGTCCGCACATGGAGCACCGTTTAGCCAAAACCAGTAAGGGCGTGTGCCACAGCATGGGTGGGCCCTGAAACATTAAGCCAAGTGAAGGAAGCCAGACACAAGAGGGCACATGTGGCATGATCCCTTTCATATGAAATATCCAGAAGAGGTAAACCCATGAGAATAGAAAGCAGATTGCTGGAGAGCTGGGGAGGAAGGGATTAGGAGTGGCTGCTTAATGGTTATGGGTTTCCCTTGGGGCTACACAAACGTTTTCTTTTCTTTCTTTCTTTTTTTATTCTCAATATTATTTATTTGCCTAGAGATCTGATAACAGTTTTTATTTTTATTTTTTTTATTTTTATTGAGTCATAGCTGTGTACAATAATTCAGTCATGGGGTACAGTGTGCAGGCTTCACATACAATTGGAGATGGAACATGTTCTCCTTAGCAAAGTATCTCTAGAATGGAAGAAAAAGTATCCAATGTATACACCCCTAATATGAAGCAAATTTATATCTTTCAAGTGAAGAATAGCGTGCAATTTAAATCATTTGTTAAAGTGTCTTTATTACTTTTTGGCAAGCATTTTTATTAAGTTAGTTTTATCAAATATAAAACTTTTGCCAAATCTACTTTTATACCTTATTGGCTTACAGAATTGTATGTTTAAATTAAATCCACCAAAAATGAATTTCTCTGTCCACTTACAAAGGACAAATTTTAAAACTAAGTAAAAGACTTTGTTCCTCAACATAATTTAAGTAAAAGAGACATCTAATTCAATACACTTTATTGCCCTAATAAGAAGCAATATAATACAGAACACTAGCTTTAGAAAAACCCTCTAAAACGGACTGTAATCAGAGATGTTAAAAACAGTAATAAAAAATAGTTCTTATTAATAAAAAAGTAGTCCTTATTACAATCTCTGGTGACGCTGGGGAGCAAAGTCTTTGCACTTTTTAAGCCTCTGAATGTTGATGCACAAGGATCAGATAAGCTGATCATTGTACTCTCTTTCATTTTTCTTTTTTTCTATCTTAGTGCATGAGACGTTGTACTGCTCTTAAGAAATTACATAATTGTCTCCCTTTTTTTATTGAAGAATATTTTTTAACAATTATCTTTGTCTTTTACTGAGAAAGCAAATAATAATGCCTAAAAAATGTTATATTATAAGCCACACTCTACAATTATTTGCATTTCTATTTGTTGTCCACAATTGCCTAGGGTCATTCATTAATAAAGCCTTTGTATTATCAAGACAATAACATGTTAACCTTGTATTTCCTTAACTAGGAATTACCGAATATTCATTAATAATTTTTACTTATTATCTCTCGATGTATTTCTACTTTTTATTACTTTTAACTTTAGAATGTGTTGTTCTGTGTCTTTCCTAATATAATATGGAGGATGACAGCAGAAAATCCTTGGAATATGTAAGAAAATTGAGAAATATTTAAAATAAATATATATATGTATATTTCATGACCTGAGATTTTAGTTCTTTTTAGTTTTTTTTTGTCCCAGAAAGGTATAATAGGGCGGCGCCTGTGGCTCATTGAGTAGGGCGCCAGCCCCATATACCAAAGGTGGTGGGTTCAAACCAGGCCTCAGCTGAACTGCAAAACAAACAAACAAAAAAAATAGCCAGGCGTTGTGGCGGGTGCCTGTAGTCCCAGCTACTCGAGAGGCTGAGGCAATAGAATCGCCTAAACCCAGGAGTTAAAGGTTGCTGTGAGCTGTGTGACACCTCAGCCCTCTACTGAGGGCGATAAAGTGAGACTGTCTCTACAAAAAAAAAAAAATTAATTAAAAAATAAAAATAAAAAGACCTTTTAAAAAAAGAAAGGTTTAGTATGTTTTACTATCTATTTCTTCAATGATACAATATGATCAACCTTTTATCAAGTAATCAATTGTTTCCACAATTTCTCTGAAAAATACATTATTACATTGTCCCTCATAAATACATGGA
Organism: Perodicticus potto; assembly: GCA_963574655.1. Classification (NCBI taxonomy): domain Eukaryota; kingdom Metazoa; phylum Chordata; class Mammalia; order Primates; family Lorisidae; genus Perodicticus; species Perodicticus potto. Next base: position 58,106 of record CAUYRH010100831.1, read on the forward strand.
AATTAATACTACACAATTCTAAATTTAAAAGAAGGGATAGCATAATCCAAAAAGATTATTACCACAGAGGAAGCATATTCTAATATTTTAAAATACTTTTTTATGATAATTACATATGAATATATATAAACATATATTTTTAAATAAATACATTTTTAAAAAATTATGTTTAATTTTTAAAAATTATTTGTTTTTATAACGTGAAAATATGGTGACATTATCTCAGGTCACCCCTGGTTTATTTGTGCTAATGCACAACACCCTTTCAGCAGGTTTCCATGATAGTTTTTCAAGCCAATACCGAAATAAGACCAAGTTACCGCACAAAATGGGTAACTGTGTGACTCAAAGGAGTAGGGCCCTGGCCCCATATGCTGGAGGTGACGGGTTCAAACCCAGCCCCAGCCAAAAACTGCAAAAAAAAAAAAAAGAAAAGAAAAGAAACAAGAACAAAGAAAGAGGGTCCAGAGTTTTCATTAAATCAAACTTCCTCTTTCTCAGTATATAGCTCCTTTAACAAATAGCATCAACAACGAAATTGAATAAGTAATATGAGAACAAGCAAAGAGTGCTTTTAAAAGAAAATTGGAAGCAGTCTAAAGTCACTTAGGCATCAAGTTGTGTGTATCACCATTCGGGGATGTGGGAATAAATGACAAGAGATAGACCTGGTTCCTGACAATGAGGCTTGTTACCTCATTGGACTGCTAACATTTTGAGCAATTTGTGAACCACGTAATTAATTATTAGGTTTCAGAAGATCCTCAGGAAAAAAGTGGAAATGTTCTAAATCATGTGTGATTTCAAGAAAGTGGAGTAAGCCAAACACAAATAAACTAAAATTCTTATGAATTTGTTACTGATTCACACATGTTTAGCATTTTACTTGAGGGAAATTAGCAAGAATTAAACGAGAAAAGCATTTTAGCCATGACATATTGCAAAATTATAAAAGGCTTGTTTTTGGTTAGTTATCCCTTTTAGTTGAATGGTTAAAATCTAGTGAAATCTTCCAAGATCTTTTAAATATCTTTGGTAAAATTAGGAGACTCTGGTCCTTTTCTCTATGGAATAACTAATTCCCAGTTTGTTTAGTAGGAATATCTTGGGAGATTTGTTATACATCATATTGTTATGATTTGAATTTCACTAATTTCTAATCTCTTTATCTTTCCCTCTCTCTCTTTCTCTCTCTCTCTGTCATAGCTCCAGCTGACCAGGAGGAAAGTTTGGTTGTGGTGTGTGTGTTAGTTAAGAAATAATAAGAAAGTAAAACCAAATGCATGAAACTCACAGGAGTGAGGAAATTTGCTCTTCAGAGGTGCCAGTTGCCAGTGGGAGGCTGAGGTGAAGTCTGGAGGCAGCACCAGTAGGGGTGGAGGTAGGAGGGAGGGAGGGAGAGAGCGCACTGGAGTGGGCTCACAGAAACCTAGAGGACTACAAGTCACTGAGGATTTTTCATGGGAAACCCCCAGGAAGGGGTAAAACTTATTCACATGCTCTGGTGGTGACCATTAAGTTTTACTGTGCTCAGCACCTGTGGGGGGTATTGGATTTGTGATCAAAAGGATAAAGAAAAAAATGGACTACATCACAAAAAAACACATGGGGACATGGATGGAGCTGGAACATAATCTTCTTAGCAAAGTATGTCAAGAATGGAAGAAAAAGTATCCAATGTACTCAGCCCTACTATGAAACCAATTTATAGCTTTCATCTGAAGGCTTTAACACAATTATAGCCCAAGAAGAAGGGAAAAGGGCAGAGGGAGGGGAAGGGAGAGGATGGGTGCCAGTAGGGTAATTGGTCAAACCACATCTATGGTGCATTTTACAAGGGTACATGTTAAATTTACTAAGTGTAGAATATAAATGTCTTAACACAATAACTAAGAAAATGCGATGAAGGCTATGTTAACAGTTTGATGAAAATATTTCAAATTGTATATAAAACTAGCACATTGTACCCTATGATTGCACTAATGTACACAGCTATGACTAAAAAAAAATAAAAAACATGGGGAGGGGAGCCAAAGGTGACTGGTCCAACTGAGTTTCAAACAGATTATGTCAGGCCTAAAATTGGCTGCTGTACTAAACAAATTTGTGAGAAAAGTATAGACATAAACTTTATACTTCATAGACATGTAATATTCCATATTCCATATTATGCATTGCCCGTATGTATTTTACGGACAATACCAATACAAGTTCAAAAACAAGTTAATTAAACAAACTCATTATTTTCAGTCACTGAACTGTTACCTTGACATTGTAAACTGGGACCTCAACAAACTATTCCTCTTAAAGTTTAAAATGTTTGGGACAGGGTACACTAAAGAATTGTTTCTTTATCCAAAGTGAACAAGACAATAATATTCTAGATGATATTTGTCCTGGCTGTTGCCTTCCCATATTTTGTACCCAAGTTACTGACCAGAAGTGTAAATCAGGTTTTTTCAGAGTTCCAAGAGATTCAACAGCAACCTTTTTTTCTTTTCAGTTTCACCACTAAGTTTAAGTTCACTGTTAAGTTTACTTCGGGGATAGTAAGTGCTGTAATATACTTCAGGGATAGTAAGTGCTGTGATTTCAAGAACTACCTAAGAAATAAACAAACACATTTGTAGTATTGGAAAAACACAACATGAACCTCTGTCATAAATTGTTGAGTTCGTGTTATTTTAAAATTTCACCAAAGCTATACATATTGTTTCGCAAAGAACTAGGGATTAAAATTTAAGAAAAAAATTATTTCTAGTTCTAAAATGTTTCTCAACAGTCACGAACCTCAGAACTTCATAATCATAAACCACATTGCTGAAACTGATACATTCACAATTGCCTCTAGCAGAACTATCTTCTGGCTTTCACAAAACACACTGAATATATATGAACTTCATTACTACAGATAGATATTTTTTCAGTATTTATATCGTGATGATTGTCATCCAGCAATAGGTTCTAAAAATTCAAGAAAAATAGCTTTCTAACATACTGTTTCTAAATGACAACACTCTCATGTTTTCAGCTGAAATATTCTTGGGTACTAGCAATAAAAATACTTCTTTCCTTGTTAATTTCTATTGGATAATAATAACAAAAATGTGTGTGTGTGTGTGTGTGTGTATGTATGTATCCCTCTGTGTATCTGGAAGGGGATATCGGGAAGGGATAGAGTTAATCAGGACTACAACTTTCCTAACACCTTCAAGCACAATAATACATTATATGTGCAAAAATTATACAGTGTACATGTATAAACGTATATAGTAATTGATGTTGGTACATTTATACATGATAGAAAATTAACTTATGGTGAATTTAACAAAACATTAAGTATACAGTAGTGCAACTTCTTAACAATTTGATTAATTTTTATGTGCACACTTAAAATAGGAATAAGATAAAAAAGTTTATTGGTGTCTTATCTTCATGGGATATAGTCCAAGATGAACTGTGGATGCCTGAAATTGTGGCTAGTACCAAACCCTGTTTATTCCTCTTCTGTTTTTTTTTTTTTTTTGCAGTTTTTGGCCTATCCAGTAAGGGATGGGTGGCATATACTACATGGATAATGCTGGACAAAGGGATGATTGATGAAGTGGGACAGTGCAAGATGTCATCATGTTACTCCAAGGGGCCTGCAATTGAAAACTTAAGAATTGTTTATTTCTGGAAATTTGATTGAATATTTTCAGACCATGGTTGAACATGGGTAACTGAGACCATGGCAGACAAAACCGCAGATAAGGGAGGACTGTTGTATTACTGCTTAGATTATCAAGTTACATTTTAAAAAGAACACAGACCTCCAGTAATGTGCATATGTGTTTATTAATCTTTTTAATGTACATTGGCGTTTTACTGTGTAAATAAAGCTAAGGATTCTCATGTCTTCTCAAAGCATTATTTGTGTAAACAGAATGCAGGGTTTCCGTTGTTAATTTTTATTCACTCACATCCCACCATTAAAAAAAAAAAAAGCTATTTAAAACAATTATTAGCTGTTAATTTGAAATACCTTAGACAGGCATCCCAAAACTTCTATTAGTATGTTTCCACTGGGCTCTTCATCTTGCCAAGTCGTTAGCAAGTTGTTGAACATTAGCTTAACAATTCTCTTTTTAAGTTTTTGAACTAAAGAAAATGCTTCACCTGTGGATGCTTAAAAGAGACACAGAGTACAGAAACATGTTTAGAAAAATAGACGTTACAAGCTAGTCTCACGAGTCAACTCCTCTAATATGTTATGTCATATCAGATAGGCACCCAAATTCTCACTGTACTTTATATCCTGTATTAGTCCATTTATGCTGTTATAAGAAATTAACGAGATTATGTAATTTACGCAAAACAGAAATACATTTCACATAGTTTAGGAGGTTCTAAATTCAAGATCAAGGTTCCAGCAGGTTCGCTGCCTGGTGAGGACCAGGTCTCTGCTTCTAAGACAGCACCTTGAATGCTGTGGCCTCCAGAAGGGCAGAACGCTGTGCCTCACATGGCAAAAAGTACAGAAAGGCAAAAAGGCTGGCTAGTTTTCTTTATCCCTTCTAAAAGGTTGCTGATTTCATCCATGAGGGCTCCGCCCACATGACTCAATCACTTCCTAAAGGCCTTACCTCTCAGTACTACCATATTTTCACATATCTGAATTTTGGGTGTCACATTCCGACCACAAGCGTATACGGCAGAGCTTGTGATGTACTTCACACCCAAGCTTATTGTCATTTTCAGACTCCTCTGACAATTTCTCAGAATTGTTTTTAAGATGAAAATGATTATCTTTCGAAATATCTGGTACCAAATGAGTCTATGACAATAATTTCACTTGCTGTGTTTATTTGTAGAGATGGCTTGAGCCACTAAATTTTCAGTTTCCAAACTATCTTGAGTCAGATGTACAATATAGCTACAGGTTTGTTAAATTTACGTCTGCAACATTGATGTCTTGCTTACATAAAATTACACACACAATCAAGCTGTGATATATTGTACGCAGTGTTAAGAATAGATAAGCACTTTTTAAAGCAAATTCAGTAATTAACACAGTAAATATGTTGGGGTAATTGATAATTTATCTTGAAGGAGTTTTAAAAATGCAATTTCCTTGAAACTACTCAGGTCCCACAAAATCAGACTTAACCTGGGGCCACCTATGAAAGGACTTGAAAATTACATTTTATTAATATGTCACCCACCCTAGTTAATTCTGGTGCTCAATCGTGTTCAGTAAACACTGTTTTACTAAGCAGGCTCAGGCCAGGTTTGAACCTACCACCCTTGGTGCACAAGGCCAGCCCTATAACCACTGAGCCACAGGCACCCACTGTTAAATGCTTTTTAACAGTGAATGAATTTTGAAAGAAAAATATAATTAGCACATTGGTGGTACAAAAGAATAAAGAAAGATAAGGTAATTTTATAAGGAGATCAGGTTATGCTCTTTCCCCTAAACAAATTCTTTTTATGCATTTCTACTTTTGCAATATTAAGAACAAGAAAAAATGGAGCAATTTAATATTTTGTGAATTACAAATGCCTGTGGCTTGGGCAGGAAAAAATTAAATTATTGTTCTAAATATTTAGTGTCCAGAAAAGAAAATTAAGAGCTACTGAAATTATTTAAAGCAATTATTAGAGCAATGTACAAACACCAGAACAAAACACTAATATAATGTGGAGATAAAAGAAAGACAGGTAAATATTTTAAAATGCTAATAGAAATGAATAACAGAATACCTAAAACGAAAACTTCACTGAATCAGATGCACTTTTGAGGAAAAGATACTAAGATATAGTCATAAATACTAGAGAAAAAGAAACAGAAAGAGAAAAAATAGAAAAGGTAAATTAAATTGTGCCTCAATGAACTATGAGATAGTGTTAATATGTCTGATTTAACTACAAGTGAAATCACAAAAAGAATGGACACAGAAAACTGAAGAAATAATAGTCCAAAGTAGTGCAAAATTAATAAAAATTAAAGCAAAGAGATGCAAAAAACTCAATGATCTCTAAATAGGATCAATGTATAACAGTAGAACAAGCACAGTTGATCACCTCCCTGCACTGACCATCCACTTAAGTTGACCTAATTTTCATAGACCGGACATGCACCCCATGTACATACCATCACAATAGACCTAGTTCTTTATGTTGACCAGTTCATTACAGTCCCTTGGGTGGTCACCTTACAGAGATTTTGCTATACACGCATGTACCCTTTATAACTTAAAATTCTGTATCTAGTGGAAATTTCTTTCAAAAAGAAGACTCATCGTCTTGGCAAAGTAGCCAGTTCCCATACAAAAACATTGAAAACTAGCAAGGATTATTAGGATCAACTTTTTCAGAAATCTGGAAAATCATCAGAAGTAATAGCAACCAAAGAGTGCTGAATCCAAAAAAAGGCAATTTTCAAATGGTAAGAAAATTTGGGGGCTTTATGTTTAATTGCCTCGCACAGCATGGTAGAAATCTTGAAGAAGAGAGCTGAGTTTTTCAAGTTACAGTCTGATTTCTTTTTCTAGAGGAAACAGCCATTTCTATTTACAAATTATTATATATGTCCTTTATAATATTTCTGGAGGAGACTTGAAGGATTAGCAAAAAGTGCTCTTCTCTGTTTCCCCTACCCTAAATCTCAGGCTGCAGAAGCAGTGGACGTTGCTTGAAAACCCTGAAGGAGAACTAACAACCTGAAGATACCAAGGGCAAAAGATTATAGTCAAGACATGCAACAGACGTTCTTAGGCTTGGCAGCAACAGCTGGGAAAAGTTTCTTTGGTGCATGGAAAATATACATTTATTACCTATTTATTTTTTAACTTAATTTTTATTAAATCATAACTGTATACATTTATGGAGTGATGATTTGATATACAATGTGGAGTGCTTAAATCAAACTAATTAACATAACCATCTCCTCTCTTACTTATTTTTGTGGTAAGACATTTATAATATAGTCTTCGTTGTTTTGAAATGTACCCGTGCATTGAGCACATTAGGTGAGATCTGCCAAATGCTCCCCTTCCACTCGCCCTCCCTCTTCCCCTTTCCCTCCCTCCTTTCTCCTCTTTCTCTCTGGACTATCTTTGTGTTTTATCATTTGTATGCATGTGTAAGTGTTTCTATGTGGGTTTCAAATAGTAATGAGTACATCGGATAGTATTCCATGGTATACATATACCAAAATTGTTTATCCATTCATGGGTTGATGGGCATTTAGGCTGCCTCCACGACTTGGCAATTGTGAATTGGGCTACAAGAAACATTCTGATATGTATGTCTTTGTTGTGAAATGAGTTTTCTTCATATGGGCAGATACCTTGTGATAATATTATAATGAGATGGTAGGTCAACTTGTATTTCCTTGAGAATTCTCCATGCTTCTTTCCAAAAAGTTTGTATTAGTTTGCAGTCCCAACCAGCAGTGTGGAAGTGTTCTTTTCTCTCCACATCCACGCCAACATCTGCAATTTTGGGATTTTGTGATGTGGGCTCATTTTACTGGAGTTAGGTGATATCTCAAAGTGGTTTTGATTTGCATTTCTCCGACGATAAAGATGATGGGCATTGGGTGGCGCCTGTGGCTCAAAGGAGTAGGGCACTGGCCCCATATACTGGAGGTGGTGAGTTCAAACCCAGTCCCAGCCAAAAACAGCCAAAAAAAATTTTTATTTTGCAAAATTAGCAGAGAAATACTTGTCTGCTATTTTTTAAAGATAGAAAAAACAGACAAGCAATAAAAACATGGAGAATACCCTTATATCAACCTAGGTAAATATTGGTAATACCTAAGTGTACACTCTGCCAGTTCCTCTTTTTGGTTTATAGTCCTTCTAAATTTTATGCATATATATATGTGCATATATATATATACATACATGTATATATAATTTTTTTTATTGTTGGGTATTCATTGAGCATACAAAGAACCAGGTTACACTGATTGCATTTGTTAGGTAAAGTCCCTCTTAAAATTGTGTCCCGTCCCCAAGAGGAGTCTCACACTCCATGACTCCCCACCCCCTCCCTCCTTCCTTCTACCTGCACCGTCCTTCTCCCATCCCCCACCATTTACTAGGTCATGAATTGTCCTCATATCAGAATTGAGTACATAGGATTCCTGCTTCTTCATTTTTGTGATGCTTTACTAAAAATGTGTTCCACTTCCATCCAGGTTAATACAAAAGATGTAAAGTCTCCATCTTTCTTAGTGGCTGAGCAGTATTGCATGTTATCCATATACCATAGCTTGTTAATCCATTCCTGGGTTGGTGGGCATTTGAGCTGTTTCCACATTTTGTGATTGTAAATTGGGCTGTGATAAACAGTCTAGTGCAAATATCCTTATAAAAGGATTTTTTTCCTTCTGGGGAGCCCAGTAATGGATTGCAGGACCAAATGGGAAGTCTAGTTTGAGTTCTGGGGGGGTTCTCCATACTTCCTATTTGTTCTTTCTCATTGATTAGTTTGAATTCTCTGTGGATGCTAGTTATCAGACCTTTGTCAGAACATAACCTGCAAAAATCTCCTCCCATTCTAAAGGCTGTCTGTTTGCTTTATTCACAGTGCCCTTAGCTGCACAGAAGCTTTTTAGTTTGATTAGAGCCATTTAAAAGGCTGTACAGATGCTCAGGAAAAGATAATTCTCAGAAAAGTACCTGAGAAGACCCTAATGCTTTCACCTCAGGCTGATCTGTAGTCTCAGTAGAACCCTAAGTTTTGAAGCAGTTCCTCAGCACAGAGTTAATAAATGAAGACTGGGAGAAGTCTTTATTTATCCTTTTAACATCTGGCATTGAAGGAAATCTCTGTCAAAACACTAGCTAACCATGAGATAAGGATCAGAAACTCCAGGGATGACACATGAAGAAGACTAGTCTTTGCAAAAAAAGTTTGCATTTTCTTTATGCCCTCCACCTCAGTTCATTGCGGGGCTCAATCTTATTCGCTAAACATTGTTTTATAGTCAGCTCTGTGACATTCTACCCAGTGAAACAGAATACACATTCTTCTCAGGTGCAGGTGAAATATTCTATAGGACAGACAATATGCTAGGCTCTTTTTATGAAAAGCACCTCAACAAATTGAAAGGAATCAATATCATAAAATTATATTTTGCTACCAAAATAGAAAGAAACTAGAATCAGTAAAAGAAGGAGAAGCCGTGCAGTATGTAGAAATTCAACACCATTCTCTTAAACAACCAATTGGTCAGAAAAGAAATCACAAGGGAAATTATTAAAGAGTGGTAAAATGGGATGGTGCCTGTGGCTCAAAGGAGTAAGGTGCTGGCCCCATATACTGGAGGTGGTGGGTTCAAACCCAACCCTGGCCAAAAACTGCAAAAAAAAAAAAGGTAAAGTGACATAAAAATATCACATGACAAAGCTTATGCAAAGCAGGAAAATTTTTAGTCAGATCAATTAAACAAGAAAAATAAGTAAACAAAAGGCATCCAAATTGGAAGGGCAGGAGTAAAACAATTTATATTTACTGATAACATAATTTTATATGCAGATTTCTAAAGAATATACAAGATACCTACTTGTTTTATTAAATGAATCCAGTAAAAAATGCAGAATAAAAGATTGACATAGAAATCAGCTGTGTTTCCTAACCTCTGCAGTAAGTAATCCAAAAATAATGTCAAGAAAATAATTTGATAGATCATAAAATCTGAAAGAATAAAATACCTAGGAATTCAATTGGGTAGAAAAATATCACATATAATTTGAAAACTATAAAGTCTTACTGAACAAAATTTTAAAAGAACTAGATAAATGGAAAGACATCTCATGTTCATGGTTAGGAATGCAATGTTTCTGAAAGCTATAAATACTACCCACAGTAATCGAATAGTGCAACCTCCGATGTTTATACAACATTGCAAGTGCAATTAATGCCACTAATTGTATTTATTGCAATTAAAGACCACTAATTATAAGTGGTCAACATGTATGCACATGTATAAAAAATGAAAAGAAATTTTAAAAAGGTTTACAATTTCTTCGAGTGAACAAAGATAGGAAAACTGAGTCTGAGCCCTGATACAGAATGGACACTGAGTCACAGGCCACGGAGGTAACATATCTAGAGTCGCATATAGGGTCGGTCAGTGGTGACACCTGTTCTCCAGATCCCCAGCTCAGTGCTCTTTTCTAATCTACCCTTCAGCTTTAATACAGTGTGATCTCTGATAAATCCAGGGCTTGTTTGCTGCTGTCCACGTGAAGCATCCTTCCAGCAAGTCCTTTGGGAAATCCTCAAACTCTGTGGGAAACCTCAGCATTCCATTTAAACACTCAAGTCGCAAGTGAGTGTATGTGTGGGGGGAGACATCCTCCTTAATAATGCACAGATGTGCAAGGCTGGGACTTGCAAATCGTATTCCTGCTATGAAAGCTGGCACCAAACATCTTTTGCTTGTGGAATCCTCAGAGGCTGTGCTTTTATGCTTTATCTCCTTTTTGCTGTGAACAAAGGGAATGCTTGTTTCCCTAACCAGTGACAAAGATGTTGAAGGAACATGGATTTCATCATGCTAATCTTTCCTTTCTGTCTTTTCGAGTCATAATATCAGGTATATACAAAAGAAATCCTCAATGAGATACCACTTCGTGTCCAGTAAAATGGCTACTTTAAAAAAATAAACAGAAAAAAATAAGTGTTGGTAAAGATGAGAAGAAATTGGAATTCTAGTACGTTACTAGTGGGAGGGTGAAACGGTTCACCATGTGCAAAAACAGTTTGGTGCTTTCTTAAAAAGTTAGTTATAAAATCATCATGTGATCTGCAATTCCATCTCAAGGTATATCTGCAAAATAATTACAAACAGGTTTTTTTAAACACATGCATGTTTATAGTAGCACTAGTACAATAGTCAATGGTCAAAACAGCCCATGTCCATCAATAAACAAATTGTGGGATTAGATACTGTAGAATGATACCCAGCTGTTAAACGGAATGAAGTACTGACATGTACTCCAACATGAATGCACCTCCGAAATTATGCCACATGAAAGAAAATGCTCACGTATTGTATGATTAAAGTATATATGAAATGCACAGAATTTGTAAAGTCTATAGAGACAGCAGATTAGTGGTTTATAGAGGTTATAGGGAAGAGGGGATGATGAAAAATTGATTAATAGATAAGGTGATTTACTTAGGAGTGATGACATATTTTGGTACTAGATGGAACTAGGTTTTGGGGGGGTGTTTGCAGTGTTTCCTTGGCCGGGGCCAGGTTTAAACCCACCACTTCGGTATATGGGGCTGGTGCCCTACTCCTTTGAGCCACAGGCGCCACCCAGATGGAAGTAGTTTTTGTACAACATTACGAGTGTACTAAATGCCCCTGGGTTGTTCACTTTAAAATGGTTAATTGTATGTGATGTGAATTTCACCTTAATACATGATTTAGAATAATATTCAAGCGTCCTTGAAAAAGTGGCTAATTCTAGTGCTGGGGTAAGAAATATGCAAGATGAAAACGGAACATCTTGTCGTGTCAGAAAGCAAGAAAGTGCTAAAGAAAAAAAAGATGGGTGTGAAAATCACATAGCAGCCAAACGGAGCAGCTTCCAATGGCCAAAGCTGGAACAATTTGAGAAAATAAACAATGCTGTATTGGAAAATAATGTAGTGTATACAATATACATTCATCAGCCCATATTTATTAAAATATGTTTGAATGTACAAATAGAAGGAGAGAAGAGACAGGTCTCCCTTGCATAACAGTTCTAAATAATTTTTAATGCTGCAGGTGGAGTCTAACTCTTCACTGCTTAAGTTTTGGCTCACAGTGGCTCTTTCTTTCCAAGAAAGAGGAAAAGAGACTAACTTCCAGTGGAGAAATCCAACAAACACCATCTCAGCCAGATGATCAAAATTAGCACCAACAGCAATAAAGTCACGTTGGTAATATGCACTATGTGTAAAATGGTGTTTTACCTCTCGAGTCATTCCCCTAAAAGCCCACAACCACAACCTCCTTCTGAGTAAACATGAGTCATCTGTCAATTGTACAAAATCTTAATTTCAGAAAATATCCTACTAGTACTCTTTAAAATGCTCAAGGTCATCTTCAGTAAGGGAAGTCTGAGAAACTTACCCAGCTGAGAGGACCCTAAGACGATATAAGAACTAAATGGATGGGGTCCTTAAACAGAAAAATATTAGGGGCAAGGGGGGGAAAAGGAGAGGTTGGGGTGGAGGGAGGGTAATTGGGGGGGCCTCACCTATGGTACATTTTAGAAGGGTACAGGCGAACCTTACTAAATGCAGAATACAAATGTCTTCATACAATAACTAAGAATATGTTAATCAGTTTGATGAAAATAGTTTAGATTGTATATGAAACCAGCACATTGCACCCCTTGATTGCACTAATGTACACAGCTATGATTTAATAATAAAAAAATGAAAAAAAAATAAATGTTAGCAAGGCTGAATACATTATGAACCTTAGTTAATAATAATGTACCAATGTTAGTTTATTAATTGTGACAAATGTACCATACTCCTGTGTGATGTGTGTAATAGGGGAGAATGTATGAAGAATATTGGAACATGGTATTATTTCCCAAAATTCTATAAATCTAAAACTAGTCTACTGGTTTTTTTATTTGTTTATTTTTATTTTTATTTTTACATATACATGTGTTTATTAGGTTTCTACTTTTTGCCTTCACAGATTTAAAAAGGCTTAAAATTTCATAACAATAACAGTGTTTAAGATAAGGGCTAGAAACAAAAACCTCAAAAAGAATGAAAGAAGAGAAATACATTCAGAAAAAACATCAGACGATTATTGTTTTTTTTATTCTAAAATAACAAGTTTATTAAATGAATACATTGGACATGTAAAAACAGACACGGGGTGGTGTTCAAATTATATCTTATACTTCTATTTCATTCTTTATCATCCGGGATTTGAAAAGAGGTAGAAAGAGTAAAACTTGAATGCTTATTTATTTCTCAAATGATTTTAGAAACATATATGCCTATTACATAAGTAATTACAAGTATAATTGTAGACTTTTTATTTGTAGTCGTGTGTGTGTGCAGGGTTGGTTACAATATCACAGAGAAGGAGCCCAGTGGTTGAACCTATCTGCCGTATTTGCTGAGCCATGCACAAGCTATCCATGCAAGCCGGTGCATATCAATCTAAGCTGTACACTCAGATAATACACTAAAATAGATCTCACAAACCAATAAGAATTTAGTGCCTGTTACTGTAATCAACCCTTCTGATTTAATTGGTTACATTGTAAGTAAGGGAATGTACAATAATTAAAAAATTATTCACATTCATTGTCCATGTCTTCTCTTGCCAAATGGTTGTTAATAATTGCTACCTCTTGAGGAAGATAAAATGTTATATCCCTTACAATTTATGTTTTCAAATTTATTTTTCTGTACTCTTCTAGGATAACAGCTTTCAGCCAAAACATTAAATTAGACTTTAAGTTATGGAAGCGTTTGTGAACTAACAAATCTGTATTCAACTCCCTCCCGCCACTACATTATTGCATGCCAGGGTGTCATAATCTCTCTGTAAACTAAGATATACTGTGAAACTTAGCTATCTGTTTATTGATGAATCACATAATCGTTTAACCACAATTAGAAACAGAATAAATTGTAGCTGCTTCAAATTCTGGTAGCTCATGAAGACGTACTTGAGTGTCAAAATATATTCGTAGGAAAAGAAAAAAATAGCATAAGTAATTTAATTGAGCTGAATTTTTAGATTTCACTAATGGGTATAATCAGTGTTCCACTGACAGCGTAAGTCATTTCTGAGCACAGCAAGAAACCACTGGGAAATGCATTTTCTCCATGATATGCCGTGGTGATACAACTCTGTCCATACCGTTCACCTCCTATAGTTTAACGCTCTTGAAAACCTTTTTTTTTTTCTGGTAAATTTCAAAATGCAAATGGTTATACCTTTAAAATCATTTTTTACCAGTCAAATCAACTTGACCAGTTTTTTGGAGATGCATATAATAAAGTATTTTTCCTACTTTTTCCAGCAAATAATGCTCCAATTCTGCAGTTTAGAGAACTAAAGAAATGGGGCAAATCTGGCCTCAATTTATTTCACCAAAGTACTCTAAGCTTTGGTGTGATGGTTAATAACACAGCTTCTGAAAAGAGCCTTCTTATTTCAAATCAGACTCCAGCCTTGACTTTACTTAGCACCAGTGCACATTAATGTCCTTGTCCCAAAAGTGGTGACAGTTATGCAAATCCTCAATTCCTTGTCAAACTCTTGGTTCCAGTGTATTTTGGAATCCAGAAATTTTACCCTTTATTGGAAAGGTTATATGACATATACATTGTATATTATATATATCCCTCAGAACAATCTGGGGATACACTTTCTAATCAACAACATTAATAATTCTTCAGTAAAAAACATATTCCCATTAAATAGGGTAGACTAGGACTTCAAGTTAATTCTGCATGTGAATTCAGAACAGTTTTTCCCATTCCATTTCAATTACAAGAGGATTTTTGTTTCTTTTAGGACTGAGAACAAGAAGTGTGGAGCAATTATAAATATGCCATAGTATTTGGAAAGCTAAATTGGTTGCAGTTCTTTAAGTTTTTTATGACTGTGTTAATGACAGTGATCACTCAATATATTTTGGTTCTAAATATTGTTTCTACTCTTTCGTTAGTAAGACTCAACCACTGTTGCCAGAACTATGTACCCACTACCCCTTAATCAGACTACCCATATATCTGTCCTATGCCTTTCAGTCATGACATTTTTTCTCTACTATCCTTATTTCTACAAGTTTCAAAGGTACACAGTAACTCTAGTTGTTTTGTAAAGAATTCTTAAAAGTACCATATTATATTTTTCCCTGCTCTAAATTAAAAATACTTATTGAATGGAACTTTCACTTAATATAATTTTCTTGTGTCCTAGCTGTATGTTATTATTTATTTGTCATATTTTAACTTAAATTTTGTGCGCATGCATGTGTTTTATTGTTGTTGAAATTCACATAGAATACCAGGTGTTACACTCTGTATAGCTCACCGTTTAAAAGTACAATTCATTGGTTTTTGGTATATTCACAAAGTTGGGCACTGTTCCTCTTGATAAATTCCAGTACATGTTCTTCAATCCAGAAAGGGATCCTGTATCCCTTAGCGGTCACACTCCTAGTCTCACCTCCCTCCAGCCACTTGGAATCACTAGTCTACTTTCTGTCCCTCTAGCTTTGCCTCTTCTGATGTTTCAATATAATGTAACCACAAAGTTCATGGGCTTTTGTGTCTGGCTTCTTTCACAGAATATAACTTTTCAAAGATAATCCATGTTGCAACATATATCAGTGCTGCATTATTTTGAATAGCAAATAATATTCCATTTTATGAACATACCACATAATGGTCATTTACTTATAGTGGAGGAACATTTGAGTTTTTTCCATATTTTAGCTATTATTAGTAATGTGGCTGTACACATTCATGTAAAGGTGTGGAGGTATGTCTGTTGTCCTCTTGAATGGGTGTATTAAGGATGGATCTGTTAGATAATACAGATTAATTTGTGGAAATGTGAAACTATGTCACATCGGTGGCATCATTTTGTATGGACACCAGCAATGTATGAAGTGTCCAGTTTGTCCACATCCTTGCCATCATTTACTATCGTACCTCTTTTTAATAGTAGCCATCCTACTGGGTGTGAAATAGTATCTCATTGTTTCCAAGTGACTAGGAAAGTTGAGCATCTTTTTACATGATTATTGTCTATTTACATATCTTCTATAAAGAAATGCCTATGCAAATCCCTTGTCCATTTACCTTGGTTATTTGTCTTTTTATCATTGAGTGTTGAGATTTCTTTGTGTTTTTCTCAGGACCATTCCCTTATCAGATAGATGATTGGCAAATATATTATGTCATTGGGTGGGTTGTCTTTTCATCCTGTTGATCGTGTAATTTGTAACATAAAGTGTTCAATTTTGATAAATCCAATGTATTACTTTTTTCTCTTGTATAAGTATTTAAGGAACCATTGAAACCATTGTCTAACAAATATAATGAATGTTTGCACCTTTATTTTCTCTTAGGAGTTTTATATTTTATCTCTGACATTTAGGTCTTAATATTTTAGTGTTTACCTTAAGTTTTGTACACAGTGTTAGGTAGGGGTTCCAAGTTCATTTTTTGCATGTAAATTGTCTCAAGACTATTTGTTGGAAAACTACTTTTTCCCCATTGAGTTGTTTTGTAGCACTTGTCTAAAATCACCTGACCATTAATGTAAGGAAGGCTCTTTTTCTGGACTCCTGATTCTATTTCATCTATATGTTTCCTTACGCTTGTACCATATTGTCTTGATTATAGTAGCTTTGTAGTATGTATTGAAATGAGAAAAGAAAAATAGCTCAAAGTAGTCTGAGCTCTGTAATATATGGAAATTCATCATGCCCGGAGAAAAAATGAGTAAGGAATTTCACTTACCCCACCATGTCCAGGAACAATGGTTTAAAGGCATGTTGTTTTTGACTAGCTGCCTTACCCATTATCTTCCTATTACTAAGATTTGTGACACAAAGAAAAATATATAGTCCATAAATCATTCATGATATTTTAATGTAAATTATAGGTAAACAACTTAGGAAGTGCCTCTTCGAATTCCTTATCAACTCATTTGTAACTGCTTCTTACCAGAATGTATATTTAGGGTAACTTGAATCTATAGTGTTAGGTGGTCATGCTCAAGCTTGGAGCTGGAAATAAACTCTATACTTAATCATATTTTCTGAATCTTGTTATTATAAGTTGACAGAATTCAGGAAGTGTGAATCCTGAAACTCCACTCTTTATTTTTAATGATGTCTTTTAGTTTTTAGTTTCATTTTTGCAAGTTTGGGTTAAATTTCTTCCCAATATCATGAATACTTTTGGTGCTACTGTCAATTTAACTGTTTCCTTAATTTCATTTTCAGATTGTTCATTGCAATATAGAAAAATACAATTGATTTTTAAAAATATATCTTGGATCATCCATCCTGCAAATAAAGACAGTTTTACCTTTTCCATTCCAATCTGGGTCTTTAATATCTTTGTACAGTTAATATAGAGCTGAGAAGTATTAGTTTCTCTTTTCTGATCTTAAGGAGAAAGCTTTCAGTCTTTTTTATCAAATATGCTGTTATCTGTGGGCTTTATCACTGATTCCCTTTGTCATGTTGAGCAACTTTTCTTGTGTTCTTTGTGCTTGTTTTTGTCATGAAGAGGTGTGAAATCTTGTTAAAAACTTTTTTCCTATGTCTATTGAGATGATCATTGTCTTCCAACTTCTATTCCACTAGTATTGTTGGTAGAATTTCTTTCTGCAGTAGGTCCTTGGTATCAGAGATTTGAAGAATAACCCACAGACCACAAATCAGTGGTAAGGTAGGATTTATTTGACAGAGAGAAATACAGAAGGAATAAAAAGCACCAGAAGCTTCTGACAAAGGGAAAGATCCAAGTAGGAACTCTTGCATACGTCTTTTTTCTAGGGGTTTTATAGCATTTTATAAAAAAAAAAGAGGTCTCCAGAATTATATTTGGTCAGGACTCACCAGATTTCAATGTTGATGAGTGTATTAACAAATGAATCTAGCTCCCAATGGCAGGGTATCCACTTCAGAAGAGGTTGGCTGACATGAAATTGCCCAGGCCTAGGAAAAGGGCGCCCTGTCCAGTCCTGAATGGGGGAACCCTGTATTGATATGATTTTTAATCAGTATTTGTATGTTGAACCAACATATCAATTATTTACATGATTAATCAAACTTATTTATGGTTTAGAATCCTTTATATATCTTGTTGGATTTGTTTTGCTAATACTTTTTTGAGGATTTTTATATACCTATATTATTAAGAAATATTTTCTATAGTACTCTTTTCTTATGATGCAAGAGCAATACTGGTATGATAATATGAGATGGGAAACTTTCCCTTCTATTACATTCTTTTAAAGAGTCTATGAACCACTGGTGTAAATTATTTTTCAAAAGTTTGGTAGAATTAGGAGTGAAGTAGAATTTAGCAGTGAAGCCATGTGGGCCTGGGTTTTCTTCTGTGTTAACAATTTTTTGATTACTATTAAAATCTTTTTATCTTTTTAGGTTTATTCAGATTTTATCTTTCTTCTTGAATGAGTTTCAGTAGCTTGTGTTTACTAGAAATATGTTCAATCTATCAGAATATCTAATTTGTTGGCATATTTTTGTTTATACGATCCCCTTCTGAGTGTTTTTATTTCTGTAAGTTTGGTAGCAATGTTCCTGATTTTGGTAACTTAAAGGTCGGTGAAAAGTCTAGCTAATGTTTCGCCAGTTTGATTGGTTGCCGAATTTCCACATGTTTGTGAATTTAACATAATTCTCTATTAATGACTAGTCATTTTATTCTATGGTGCTTAGAATATTTATATTTTTGTAACTTCACATTTTTGAAGTTTATCATGTTTTAGTTTTACAGTCTAGCATATAATTTATCCAGGGGAACATTTCCTGATTCTGTGTGTACTTGAGAAGAATGTTTATGTTGGGTGGGGTATGGTAGAGATCTCTACTGCGTCTAGTTAATTAGGATGTTTAAGTCTTCTCTTTCTTCATCGATCTTAAATCTAGTCTTGTTATCTATTTGTGAAAATGGAATGTTGATGTCTTTGACACTGACTCCATGAATATATTTCAATGACCCTTATGTGTTTTGTATAATGCTTTCCCTTTACTAACTACTTGAACTTTTCATTTGTTTTCCCCAAATTATAGATTTTCTGCAAGACAAAGATGTTGAGATTCTGAAGTCCCCAGGGCAGACTTACTGATGCCAGGACACATCATACCTCAAGGCATGTGGTCTCTCTTTAAAAAGCCCAAGATTTCTATTTGTTTGAAGAGACAGACATGAGGCAGCTTATTCTGTTCTCTCTACAAGACATGCCTTTCTTCTTTGGTATTCCTCATTGTCTCAATGACTGGATCTTTATGCCGTGAACAACTGGACCCAGACAGAAATCCCCTTGCAACTTCCACAATATCTTCAGCTGTAATTGTTGAGTTGTCTATTTCTCTCCTCTATTCTATTAATTTACTTCAATTATTTTGGAGCTATTTTATTAGGTCTATGTGTGTTTATAATTACTATGTCGCTCTGATAGATTGATCCTATTTTCTTTGCCTTTAGTAACAATTTTGTCTTAAAATCAATTTTGAACATGTATTAGTATATTCAGTACAGGTCGCTTTTGGTTATTGTCTGAATGATTTACTTTTTTGCCCTTCACTTTCAAACTATATAGAAAACACATAATTGGGTCTTGTTTTAAAGCCCTTTCATTAATTTCTGGGTTTTGGTTGAAGTATTTAACCCATTTGCATTTAATGGAATTACTGTGATAAGATAGGATTTATGTCTGCCTTTTTGCTGTTTTCTGCAAGTCATATATCATTTTTGTTTCTGCGATACTACATTACTTCCTTATTTTGTTAAATAAGTGCTTTTATTTTACTATTTTAATTCCATTATGTTTTTTTCAGCCTCCTTTGTGCTATTACTTATGGCGTTATTCTCATACAAATTTTATTTATAAACACACGCACACTTTTTTTTTTTTTGAGATACAGTCTCACTCTGTCACCCTTGGTAAGAGTGCTGTGGCATCACAGCTCCCAGGAACCTCAAACTCCTGGACTTGAACAATCCTCTTGCCTTGGCCACTCTAGTAGCTGGAACCATAGTTGCTTGCCACAAGCCCCAGCTAGTTTTGTCTATTTTTAGTACAGATGGACTCTCCCTCTTGCTCAGCTGGTTTCAAACTCCTGAGCTCAAGCATTCCACCCTTCTTGGCTTCCCAGAGTGCTAGGATTACAGGCGTGAGCCACTGCTCCCAACCTTATCTTTATACAGGGTGTACATAAAGTTCATGTACAATTTACTATGTTAAACTTACTTAACTTGCATATGAACTTTGTGTCGCCCCTATATATTATACACCACAACCAGCACATATTTGTAGCTATTGCTTTTTGCAGTTGCCATTTATATCAGATAAGAGGAAAAAACTGTTTTCTTTAATACTCTTTTTCTGTATAATTAACTTTATTGATGCTGTATGTTTCTTTATTTGCATTCAACTTACTATTTAGTGTATGTTTGCTTTAGATTGAATGATTCTCTTCGTTGATTTTTAATAGGAAAGTTCTGCCAGGGATAAATTATCTCCTTTTTTGTTTATATAGGAATGTCTTGTTCTTTTCCTCATTTTTAAAGGACAGTTTTGTTGTGTATAGACTTTTTGGTTCACACTCTTCTTTGAGCCCTTTGAACATGTTATACAAAATGAAAGTGAAAACTTAAGGTCTTTTCTGGGCACACCAAGAACTGTGGCATGTGCACAGCCTTCACTGTGTACATGGTCTTTGGGAGTCCGTTGAATATGTCAGACATCTTGTGGACATCTCACTCTCAAACTTTTTGTTTTAAGAGTTTTTGGTCAGATATTTATTTGCACTAACTCTTATCACCACTTCAGATGGTGTTAAAAATTGACACTGGTTGTTTTCAGCAAATCCAACTCCCCTGGGGAAAAACCTGTTCACACCATGTGAGCTCTAAATCAAGTCAATAAAGACAAGCCTTGTAAGTAGATGGTTTCAAGGACTGCAAGGCAAGTAAAATAATGAAATTTTCTGGGAAGGAGGCTTTGAAATACACTTAATCTGTTCTTTTAACTCTAGTGGTTGCTGGGCTACTGGCTCCATCTTGATTTAGAGACTATTGGTTTTTAGGGGTATCATGGAACAGGGTGAGGGGGAATAAGGTTAATTAAAAGGCTATTACCATTAACTGATAAGGTTAGTGAAAAGACCAATCTTGCCATTCTTATCATGACTCAAACATTTGTTTTGAACAAGTATTCTTTAAATTGTTGGTAACATTTGCTTAATTTCCAAAGTTCAAAACAGAACTGATTTTTTTATAATAATTTTATTAAATAATAATTGTGAACAGAACTGATTTTGACTAATCTTGTTATGTTGTTCCTTTTACAAAGAAGTAGATTTTTGGAGGTTCTCATTCTGCCATTTCCACTAATGTAAAGTGTATATGTTATGCTTTTTTTATTGTTAGAATAATAATATCTTAGGATTTTAATTTTAGTTCCTCTTTTTTTTTTTTTTTTTTTGCATTTCTCATTTCTCTTTGGTTATTTTTCATTGATGGGATCAAAAAAATTCACTTTGCTTAAAGAGGCATATGTTCACTGTAGTGATACTAAAATGAATATCTTATGCTTGAGATATATATATTTATTTATTTTCAGGAATAATTTAAAAATCACATGGCAGGGCCTGACAAATGCAGAGATCAAGTCGTATCAGTAGAATTGGAAGAAGAGAAAGGGAAAAAGAATCTGAGAACCTGAGAATTACAGAGAAGCTCAGGAAACGAATTGATCTGGGCTGGATCAAGGCTTAGATGATTTTGTAAGCCATCACAAAAGAAGAAAAGGATTCATTGTGCGAATTAGGACATTAAGGCTAAAGGTAGGGACTGCTAATCAACATTTAAGGAAGCCTCACAAAATTTGAAGTGAAACAGCATAAAATCAAAATTGCTCCATATACAAAGATGTATAAAAATGTGGCTAAAAATTATAAAAGAAAATCAATACGGATAGACTTCAAAATGACCCAAGTTTTTGGGAATTAGAAGAGAATTTAAACTATTAATTGTACATTCAAACTCATAAGGACTATCCTAATAAATTAATAGGTGGGAAGCTATCAAAAGGGAAATGAAAATTTTCACAAAGAACCAACCAAACCATATATGTTATACGTTTTAAATTTAAATGAAATTTAGTTTGGTTATATATCTTAACTAAATTGTGAAGGTGCCCTAGCATTGAGTTTGTTGAATTCAATATTGTTTCCTCTGAATTGAACTGCTTATGCACATCATATTCAGATAATATTGGCCTATGAGGCTAGGTGCCCATGGCTCAGTAGTTATGGCACCAGCCACATACACCAGGGCTGGAAGGTTCAAGCCCAGCCTGGCCTGTAAACAGCAATGACAACTATAGTTAAAGAAAAAAAAAAAAGCCGAGTGTTTTGACCAGCGCCTGTAGTCCCAGCTACTTGGGAAGCAGAGGCAAGAGAATCACTTAAACCCAAGAGGTTGAGGTTGCTGTGAGCTGTGATGTCACAGCATTGTACCAAGGGCAACATAGTGAGACTCTGTCTCAAAAAAAATTGGCCTATGAAATAGTCTAAATGAAAATATCTTAACATTGACTTATACTTGTTATTTTATAACCCGATTTTAATATTTTTGCTAGTTTTAATCTATAACAGTGTATTGCAATTATAACTTCTCAAGTATTTTGTTAAAAAAGTATCTAAACTATGAAATTCCTTAAGAATCTCTAGTATCCTATACATATTAAAATACGCAAAGCATTTTAGCTAAAATAGTAGCTAAAGCTGCCACGGGAATAGACTGATAAATTGATGATGGAAAAGGAGAAGGAAGAGGAAAAGAAGAAAAGAGGAAAGAAGGAAGAGAAGGTAGAGGAAGAATAGAAATATGTCTAAGAATCATAAATGTGTTTATTAACCTGAAATTACTTTCAAAAAAGAATATGGTTAATTCATTAATCAATGCATGGTTAAAAAGTTTTAGTGGCAAGAAAAAGAGCTCTTGGAATGGGCAAGAGATGAATATTTGAGAGGTAATACAGCATTCAGATAATTGGATTACATACATTATCTCATTTAATCTTAATAACAATTCAGTGATGACAATAATATTGTTTCACTGAATTTAATGGATGAAGACAGTGGTGTTTTAAGGCATAAGTGATCTGTTTGAAGCCACATTTCAACAACAGAAAATACAAACGGAGCAATTAATCCTAACAAACCTGTGGGCCTTCAGGTGCTACCTGTTTTCAATCTTGACTTTTGATGACAGAGGAGATGTTCCAATTAAGCTGGGGCTGAAAATGATTGCCAATCTGTCCCATCTGGCAAAAACATTGTGCCCATGACAATTCAAATGTTCTATCAAATAGGGAATAAAGATTTGTATGTTTAATCGTTTCCTTTCTAGTGACACGTAAACCACATATATTCAGCTTGAGGAAATATTCATCCATAAGCTTCGCTCTGAAAATGTACAATGTTTTCCCAGCCCGAGTAAACAATTATATAAAGTACTTAATCTGTTTGGAAGTCTCTCACTGCAGCGAGCAGCCCTCAACTCCTCTGTGTACATGAGAGTAGGTGTGAAAGTGAATTGACTCATTAAACTTACACATAAAAGGGAAGAAGAAGAAAGAAGGGGGAAGAGGAGGAGAGGAAGAGGAAGCAGAAGAAATTCTAACACAGCTCTAAGGTTTCTGCATAAATTGCTTACCACTGAGTATCAGGATGTTCCCAACTAAAATATTTATATGTATGACAAATAGATTTTGTAAAAGATAGGAATTTAAGAAAATCCAATCTCTGGCATCAATATTGGGTCATCGATTTAAAAAAATGTGATAAAGTTTTATGAGAGCATATTTATTATTTACTTGTATGAGTTTGGATACAAGATTATTATTTTTTTATCCTCTCTTCCATTGATCTATCCTGTGTACTCACTGCCAAATTAATTGTTTAATGAAGAAAGCCTAATGACGTAACACTTGATAAAATTTTCAGTGGCGGTTAAATTTGCATTGGTCTTACCCTATTTTCAATTAAGTAGCTCACGTTCACAAGTCTTTCATATGTTCACGCAGTCTACTATTTCTACTGTATATCCCTACTTCTCTCTTTTTATTTCCCCTTCTATATTTTTAATTTGAAACTAATATTATTTTATGTTCTAATCGATGCTTTGATGTTACATTAATTCTGTAGAGATTTTGTACTCAGCAAAAGTTTTATGACAGTGAAATGTCTTGATTTCAAATTGACTAGTTGTATCCATGCAACCCAAGAAAAAGTAGCCTGCCACCCGTAGCCAAACCCACTGTTACTCCCTGAACATTTTAGATGACACACAAGCACCCACACATATGATACACACACACACACAAATATTTTACCCTATCATCCTCCAGAAAGATTGCTGTTAACATACTATCTATGTGTTTGGGTACATACACACGTACAGTGTATTCATAATTTCTTTACTCCAAGTTATTAGCTGTCTAGGACTCTGGCTATCATCAAAGATGCTCATACATTGATGTTTTTTAAATATCAGGCCTGTGTATTTATTATTTGCCCTATTTCATGGTTTGTTTATGCCATAATTTTGCTTATTCCTTATATTCTATAGTCATTATTTAGTATGTTTTTTCTATCCACTTTCTAGTATAGCACACTATTCAACTTAGTAACTCTGCAAGCTTAAGGTCAGTTGTCATCAAGCAAAAGTTTCTTAAAGGATCTCTTGAATAGCACACCAGACCTTCTCTCCAAAAAATACTCACTATTGGTTTGGGTCTCCAGGATCTGGAATACTTTCTACTTGTGAAATATTTCTTTGCTCCATTGCTTACACTTAACAATCTCATCAAATAATCTGTTCCTCTTTACAATAATTCCTAAATAAATTCCAACTCAATTTATTTCAGTCTTCATAGGTCAGATCTCTTTAGATAATTGTTTTTCCTTGTCATTGGCAAAGTCTTTGAACATTGCTGCCATCACTGACTTTCCATGGCTCTACTATTTATTTCCTTTCTTATCTTTTACTTCATTTTCAAGGACCCAAGTATATATCTTTTTAGTATAACTGATCAGTTTATGCCATTAATCTCTCACACACACAAAAATATTTAGACAATTTAGTGTTTTCTTTCAGCAAAGGAGAGATCACATTAATATACATTGGATACCTTCATAAGAAGCATTTTTCTCAAGATAAATGTATTTAAAATCAAGTAAATTTCATGTTTTATTTATGTGTATAAAAATTTATGTATAATTTTTTTAGAGATGGAGTCTTGCTATATTGTCCACGCTGGCCTCAAATTTCTGGCCTCAAGTGACTCTTCTGCTTCAGCCTGCCAAGTATCTGGGATTGCAAGTGTGAGATACCATGCCTGGAAACTAGAGCTATAGTTTGATGATAGTGCTTTAATGCCAACAATACACTCTAATTTCCCTAACCCCCTTCCTCCTCTACTATTTATTCATAAATACTTAATAATATCCTACTATGTACCAAATATAGTGTCAAGTTCTAGGGATATAATTATTAGCAAAACAAACTCTGCTTCCATTCTAATGTAGCTTCTATTGTGGTAGCAGAGCAAGAAATTGATTATATAATCATATAATACATGTACAATTTGCACACACATAAATATCCCACAGGAAAACTACAGCATTCTCTGAAAGTATATAAATGAAGAAACTGATGGGTTGTGAGACGTTCATGGAAGATTTACCTTAAAATATGATGTTTAAGCTAATCTGTGGAAGTGTTAACTGTGAGGAGAGTAGGTTACAAAAGGTAAATGAAATAGAGAAAGGTTCATTAGAGGTGCATGAACATGAAAGATAATGGAGGTGGCTTAGAGGGTATGATGTAAAATTCTGTAGGGCAGATTAGGAATTTAGCTTTGGGATAAAATGAGTAATGGAATGATTGATGAGGGAGAAGATATCATCAATCCTTTTTAAAGTACCTTTTTGGTTGTAGTGGGGAGGGTCTTCTAGTAGAGATAGTTCAGGAGTGAACATGGGATGCGCAAAGACCAGTTCATAGGCTAGTGTAGACAATCATGGAGAGGTTAGGGAAGCAGCAGAGAATCTGGGGAAAGGTAAATTACAGAGATAGTAGGAGGCTTGAAGACAGATTGAATGAAACAAGAAAGAGGACGTGAGAATAACTCCTGTGTTTCTGTGCTGTACCAAGGTTTCTGGAGAGGTAATGGGTATTCACTGATATTGGGATATTAAGTGGAAGGGAGATTTGGAGGTATTTGGAAGATTAGGAGTCAGAGAGGCCTGGAGAGACGTAGCCTCTTAACTGGAAACAATCACAGATGTCATGAGTCTGACTATAGCAGAAAAGAAGAGAGACAAATGTATGTTCTCCCACGGCAGGCTGACAGGACCAAAGTGTCCCAAATCAAATCAAGAGAAAGACATGTGGCTTGAAAGGATTAGTGAGTGAAACTAATGACCCACAGAAAAAATGCAGACAGAAGATGATCAAGATTCTTGGAAAATTGTATTGTCAAATGAGCTACCAGCCAGAACCAAAGGAGGTTTTGAGTGCTTAAAACTTAAAAGCAGAGATGGAAAGGCAAGATCACTTAGGTATTTACAGGCAAGAAGGAGGACATGTGCCCTATTACGTCTCCAGACGTAACCAGTGGGGATGATGGAGAAAGACGGGCCTCATGCTTAAAAAACAGTCCACTGAAGAGCCTCAGCATTGGTGCATTGAAGATATAACATTTGATATTTCTGAAGCATGGATACTGAATCTTTCGATAATGAGTCTGGTTCATTGATGATGATTAAAGACAATAATTTTTAAAAATAGGAATTGTTTTCCATACTGCAGTCAAACAATTGTCAGAGACTTTTAATAAGTTTATAATTTAATAAATTCTGACTATAACAGCCCAAATATAGTAGTACATCCTTATTTAGTATGAGTTCTAAATAATTTAAAATCAATGGCATGAAGAATAAATCCTAGAAAAATATAGGTTTCCGTAAGTGCCTAAAATCTATGCTACTTTTGTAATGGTGTCCATATAATAACTTGACTTTTACAATTTGCCATATACCAGTATATATTTCAACCCAGGCAATCTCATATTCTTATAAATATTTTGTTGTGAGGTTAGATCCTCTTGAATAAATATCTCACTTCTCTTCTGTTTCTTTCAGTTTATGTAAACCTGTAAGCACCTCAATTTCAGAAACAATATCTTGTTCATGAAGTATGTTTCAGAGAACTCTAAGAATCACAAGGGCACATTAATGGGTGTTAATGACTTGTTTTGTTTTGGCGGGTTTTGATGGGTCACATATTGACCCATCCAAAGCAGACCTGTATCCAGATTTATGCTAATAAAAACACATTTTCTAACAGCCCACTTCTTATAAAATGTATTTGAAAATAATTTTCTTAAAAATCATATGCATTTTTATATTTAAATCTTCTAAATTATTTAGAATATCTTGATAATATTTGTACATATAAGTCAACTTATTTTTGACTCATTGCTTTTTTAAAAAAACAATGTGTTGGATATGGATTTATGAGATTTTTAGAAGTGATAAAGTTGAAATTTACCCCAGCTCTAATTGAAATACGAATTAAAAACTGAAGGGCTGCTATAACCATGACACATGTTAGCCATTTTGCCTCATTTCATTAAAGTTCTACAAAGCTATACATTTTGTAATGTTATGCCAGGCAGACTGTACTTAAATTTTCATTGTCTTAATATTTAAATATTTTAACTGAGCCAATATTCCTTTCAAAATAAGAGATGTGACAAATGCCTTTTTAGTTTTTTAAAATATTATTCCAATTTATCTATGGAACATTTCTAAGACTTAGCAAAAAAATATCCATTGAAAGTCCATAGGTAAGGTAGAAAATAGGAAATGTTATGATAGTTAACAATTTATTTATTTTTTATTTTGGGGACAAAGTCTCACTCTGTTGGCAGGTTTGAGTGCCATGGCATCAGCTAGCTCATAGCAACCTCAAAATCCTGGGTTCAAGGGATCCCTGCCTCAACCTCCCACATAGCTAGAACAACAGGCACCTGCCACAATGCCTCACTAATTTTTCTATTTTTAGTAGAGATGAAGTCTTGCTCTAGCTCAAGCTGGTTTCAAACTCTTGAGCTCAAGTGATCTTCCACTTTAGCCTCCCAGATCTCTAGGATTGTAGGTGTAAATGCCACACTGGCCTAGTGATAATTTCTTATCCAAGTTAGAAGATAATTTGAGCTATTCTGTTGGACTGGTATCAAAAGTAGCCCACTCAAACAGCAAAAATGTGGAGCAAATTGTTTTTTTAAAACTGTTGCTTATTAAAATTTAAAACTTGTAAAGACGTTTTGATTGTGAAAAATTTAAACAAACATCTTAATGTAAATGAAATTATACAAAAGAGAGTGAGAACAAAATTACCTATTGAGAACTATAGAGAGACATCACATAATTTTCTACAGCTGCCAAAGTTCACTCACAGAGGAGCCTTTCAAATATGCTATGAAGGTTTATTTAATCTTGTTGTGGATGAAAATTTAATAGGCCTGATTATTTTATTCACACTCCGAAGTGAACCCACATCAGAGAGTATCAATTTAGGAAAGAGAAGGTGGTGCATATTCAGGAGCACATTGATAGGAAGAGGTGACAGGTGACAGAGACCTTAAAACAGGAAAACTACAAAAGGCAGAAAACAACATTCTCTAAACCAAATATACAGGGCCATTTAGTATAAAAGCAAATATCTCCATATCCAATAGTAATACCAAAACTATTTCTCAATGCAATATCACTTCAAAACGTTGTGCTTAGTTGTGAAAAACAATATTTATACCTGTGTTTTCTACACACACACACACACACACACACACATATCTGTATCTGTTCTGCTGATTCTTGTGAAATTGGGTATATACTTCCATCTTAGTTGACTGAAAATTGTCCTGTGGCCTACCATCCACTATCTAAAAAGATTAATTATTTAAATTAATTCATTTGCCTAGGAGCTTCAGAGAAATGAGATTTACTGAGCATTTAAAATGATTCTTGTTAGTCTCTTTAGGTAGTAAAATAATTGCTTTGAAAAACCAGTTCCATCAAACAAAAAATCGTTTTAGCATCAGAGTGGATAGATGTCAATTTCCAGCTTTTTCTGTTTGGTGTGATTTTGGACTTCAGTCTAAATTTCAATTTCTACACATATAAAATGTAAATAACTCTAACTTTTTTGCTGAGCTCATTTAACTCATTAATGAGTTAAATATAATGCTTTACCTCCATGAATTTTTCAAGTGATATCAACTCTTTTTATTTCCCTCCTCCTTGTGTTCTTTACCTAAATGTGCAAACTGTTTTTCTTAAAATAGGAAATAAGAATACTTAACATTTAAACCTGTTCAAAAATCTAGCTTCTTTGTTGAATAAACCAATCTGATATTTCTGGAGTGCCAATAGCAATCATTAACTATAACAACATTTGGAGTAATAAATGAATTTATAGTAACTCTTGCATTGAAAATAAAAACCACGTGAATAGTGGTTATATAGTATATATTGTAATATATAATGGATTAGTATATATTGGTATATAAGTATGGCTGCATTCCACATTGTTTATATAACCTGCTTCTTTCTCTAAGTTCTCCAGACAATGCAACTGATATAATTTGTACATTTTCCAGTGTTTCCTAAGGTAGGATTTGGCCTTTTCCACTATTTGTAAGAGGCTAATCAGGGTCAAAAGATAAAGGAAAAGAGTAGAATGTGATCAGACACTGCTACAGAGAGATAAGAATGTTTAAAGGGGGTTTTCTAAGGGCAACCTGACCACCGTTTCAGGTGAGCAATGGATAAAGAATACGATTTTGCAAACACTTAAAAAAGTTTTGGACCCAAGAACATTAAAGGGAGAGATATTTTTGTTGCAAAACACACATATTCACACAAGCACACATGCAAATTAGATATTAAAAGGAAAACAGATCTGAATTTTAGGATGTACATCTTTTGCCAACACGTATTAAAAGTCCATTAAGCATTCTAGAAGACAGCTTCCAATTTTTCAATGTGTCTAAGCTGTAAACAATACATGTCAAAAGAAAGACAAAAATGTTGATTTCAAAAGCCTGGATTGTTTCAGAGGACTCACACAAAAATAAAATAAAATAAAATGAGAACTTAGAACTTTCATGCAACGATAATTTTAAAGAATTTTCCCACATGGGATCTACATAGAACTACAGAGAAGGGCTTCACATGTTTTAAAAAGTTACCAAAGCAGAATCATTCCACTTTGGTCACTCTTATTATACTTGTTGTTTATAAAACAATATAAAGGGACAAAGAAGAAATAATCTCAACCACAGAAATCTCACCCTATCACCAATCTGCTTAAATAGTTCCTCACACCTTATACCAAACTCTCAAGACTCCTGGGTTGCTTTATAGATATGTGTTCTGGACTCAGGGTACTAGTCTCATATTATTATTTTTTATTTATTTATTTATTTTTATTAAATCATAGCTGTGTGCATTAGTGCAATTATGGGGTACAGTGTGCAGGCTTCGTATACAATCTGAAATATTTTCATCCAACTGTTCGACATAACCTTCATGGGATTTTCTAGTTTATTGTGTGAGAACATTTGTGTTCTGCATTTAGTAGGTTTCACCTGTCCCTTCTAAGATGCACCCCACCATTTACCCTCTCTCCACCCCCCTCCCCCTCCCCTTTCCTCCCTTACCCCTTATTTTCCCTAGTCTCATATTATTAAGATAATAATAATTATGGGCATGACAGTTTTATTTGCTAAGTATTTCCTTAAGCACTTCCAAAAAGGCAATCCTCAAGCTTCGCAGAGTGTATACATTCTTTATCTGAGACGTGGATTCACAATATCTCTTGCTAGTCCACATTTTAAAGTTGTTTAACAACGGTAGGGAATATTTTATAAGCGTTGGGCAACTGTTTTGGTAAACTCTGTACTTTAACCACACAGGAACAGTTCTGGAAACTCATTACTGAGTTTGGTGGGATCACCAGGTGGCAGGTTACTGCACCCCAACTTCAGCACCCTTGCGGGTCCTACTAGTCTATGGAAAAATAACATGACACACAACTTAGTCATATAATGCTGAATTTTATCATCTATAGGGATAATCTTTGGTTTGTCTGGACATCAGCCATAAATCCTTTAAGGTGAAAAGCCTAGTGAAATTCCCTTTTTATGGAAAATGTTGCTTTGAATCTTTTTTTTTTCTTTTATGAATTGCAAGATTATTACAGCATGCACTTTTAAAAGTTACGGTACCAAGGCATCATTCACCTAAAATGAAATGCACAGATCTTCACAGCTTAATGAATTGGTGAAGTCAGTAAAGATGACAACTTTAAGAGTATATGGTTATAAACTTAGGGACTTTAACAATTTAATGTGCTCACTATCCCAACAAGAAATAGAACATTTCCAATGCCCAGAAAATGTCCTCATGATTCATGCCATTAAACCCTTGCCGTTCCCGAATGCACTTAGAGGAAACATTTCTGGCTTCCACAATCAGCAAGAAAGTTTGTACAAAGAATCTTCTTAGACTACCCATAAATGGTACCACATAATATATCATTAATTGTTGTGAATATGACTGATTTGTTTTACAAAACAGTGTGTTGTATGGAATTCATTCATGGAGCACATTCCCGTAGGTTTTGTTTTTCTTTGTTTATTCCTGAACGCTAGTTGTTGCATGAATAGACACAAATGTGTCAGACAGTGCTCCAGCCCTCTTACGCACATTTGCACATTCGTACTCACACCAGCCATCCAGTTGCTCCAATTCTTTGCCAGGATCCAGTGTTGTCTGTTTTATTTCAGCTATTATATCGGCATCGGATTGTTGGTTTAAATTTGCATTTCCCTGATGACTAATTATGTTGAATATTTTTATTTTATTTTATTTTTTTTTGCTATTGGCCATGTACTACCAAATATATCTTCTCTCCAGGGTCTAAATTTTACTCATTCTTATTGGATTGCTTGCCTTAAAGCTGTGTAGGCTCACTTTATATGTTCTGAAATAAATCTTTGCCTAATTTATGTACTATGAATATTTCTCATGTCTGTAGGTTGCAAAATCCATTTTAATGGTGATTTTTGTGAAGAAACATTATAGTATTATTGTCAGTTCAAATTAATATTTTAGTATTATTATAGTATTTAGTATTATATTAGTATTATTGTCAGTTCAAATTAATATTTTGAAGAGAAGTTTTAGATTCAAAGAAAATTTGAGTGGAAATGCAGAATTTCCATGTATCCCTTATTTCTAATATTCCTCAGAGGTACCTTCTTGTTCTCTTGGTGGCCTCAAAAATCTTTGTGAATAAATATAAGGCCTCTTTTTCCACGTTTTGTGTCACTGACCATGTGATCCTTCTCTGAGTTCAGCTATGTATGTACTAAGATTTAAATTCAAGTTGGAATTTAGGAAGCTACCCCTTTGACATTGGCCCACATACTATTGCTTTACTATGGATTTCTGTTCAGGTAACCTGTGTATTTGATGATTAATCCAGTTTTTTTCTGTGTTCTAATTTATCCAGTTAAGGTACATTCTTTTATGGGACAATCTTGGAAAGGAGAAGGAATAAAAGATAGCATTTGGGCATCAAAACTATTTCTTGACATCTCACAATAAAATTATAAAATGATCCTGAATAGTTAGAAATATGCAAATTGATGTGCATGTATTTAATACAGCTCTTTAAAATTTGTTATTTTATGTTAAAAATATGCACATGTGGCTGGGTGCCTGTAGCTCAGCGGCTAGGGTGCCAGCCACATACATCAGAGCAGGAGGATTTGAATCCCCTGTGGGCCTGCCAAACAACAATGACAACTGCAACCAAAAAATAGCCGGGCATTGTGGTGGGTACCTATAGTCCCAGCTACTTGGGAGGCTGAGACAAGAGAACCGCTTAAGCCCAAAAGATTGAAGTTGCTGTGAGCTGTGACAGCACAACATTCTACCGAGCACGACATAGTGACACTTTGTCTCAAAAAAAAAAAAAAAAAAATGCGCATGTGCAAAAAAGGAGTAAATCAACCTTGGCAGTAACTCAGAAGTAAGACACAAGAGTGTTCAAGCTGACTACAGAATTAACAAGAGATGACCAAGTGACGAGTCTATTAAAAACACTAATTTTTTATTAATAAAGTATAATTTCAGTTTACAGAATTCCACAGCCACACTTTAGTCTTAAATGATCAAGATTAAATAAAGTATTTATTTAATTATTTATACTATTTTAATTTTAAAACGATGTGTGCTTTAAGTTCGTCTTGAAGACAACATGCTTCTTCCTTCCTGACAGTTACTGGGATATATATGTACAACATTCATCAGGGAAATCAAACAGCTCGAACTCTCCAACATAGACAAGAGGCTACTTGAAGAGGCAGTATGTTCTCCTTTACTGTAGGTATCCAACTTGCTCTCAAAGATAGTGCAAAATGTTTCTTAATTAATGTTTATTGAAGAATAATGATTGTAAGATTTCTTCAGTCTTTGTATTTCTTTATATTCTTTTTTAAATCTTAGTATGCCAGGAAAATTGATACCACCATTTTCCACCTGAATCTAAATAACTCTTTTAAAAATAGGATTTTGAGTCTTTTTTTGTAATAATTGATAGACTTAATAGTAAAGTGATAGCAAAAGAATATTACTAGGTATTTTTTTTTCTTTGAGACAGTTTCTCACTATATTGCCCTGGGTAGAGTGCC
Organism: Perodicticus potto; assembly: GCA_963574655.1. NCBI lineage: Eukaryota > Metazoa > Chordata > Mammalia > Primates > Lorisidae > Perodicticus > Perodicticus potto. Next base: position 91,695 of record CAUYRH010100831.1, read on the forward strand.
ATAGCGTCACAGCTCAAAGCAACCTCAAACTCTTGGATTTAAGCCATTATCTTGCCTCAGCCTCCCAAGTAGCTGGGAATACAGGTCCCCGCCACAATGCCCGGCTATTTTTTGGTTGTAGTTGTCATTGCTATTTGGCAGGCCTGTGCTGGATTCAAACCCGCCACCTCTGGTATAGGTGGCTGGCACCCCTAGCCGCTGAGCTACAGGCACTGAGCCTATTAGTAGGTATTTTTTTTAGTTATAAATTCTTTTTATGGCTTTTTAAAATTAAAATATAGCTGTGTACATTAGTGCAATCAAGGGGTACAATGTGCTGGTTTCACATACAATCTGAAATGTTTTCATTAAACTATTTAACATAGCCTTCATGGCATTTTCTTAGTTATGGTATAAAGACATTTGTATTCTGCATTTCGTTAAGTTTCCCCTGTACCCTTCTAAGATACACCGTAGGTGTGGCCCCACCAATTACCTTCCCTCCACCCCAACCTTCCTCTGCCCCTCCCCTCCCTTGCCCCCTTCCCCATATTCTTGTGCTATAGTTGGGTTATAGCCTTCATATGAAACCTATAAATTAGCTTCATAGTAGGGCTGAGTACATTGGATACTTTTTCCTCCATTCTTGAGATACTTTGTTAAGAAAAATATGTTCCAGCTCCATCCGTATAAACATGAAAGAGGTAAAGTCTCCATCTTTCTTTAAGGCTGCATATGTATTTTAATAACAATCTAAACTTAGCAGATTTCCTTGCATCATGTAAATTTTGACTCACCAAAAATATCAATATAATCACTCATACTTTTAGCAAACAAGATGGTCCAGGTCCTTGCTGAAAAATAATTGCATGATAAAATCCTTTTTACTGAGTATTTATGTGGCAATATTATTGTCTAATCTTTGTCTATAGAAATACATGATTTTTCTATAGACAAAGAAATTTCTTCTCATGAAATTTAAGGCAATGTAGGATTTTGTTATCTGAAGAGTGACACTTATTAGATCAATTTTATCATCATCAATATAGAGTCTAGAGTGCTGTGTATCTCTTTGCATTTGTCTTCCAATTTGTCTAATTGTCAAACATTTTCATCTACTATTTTCTTTCACTTGACATCTTGGGAAGAAAATGAAAACATCTTCACCCTAAGTTATGCTCAATAAAAGCTAAAAATGGACATTTACAATGCCTCCAGACTTCCTTTATATATTCTTGAAGACTGTTCCAGTAGTTTGGGCCACACTATAAAAAAAAATAAAATCACAAAATGATGATTTATTTAATAATATCTTCTCCTTCTAGAAGATTCCAACATTATTCCACTTTTATATTATATATTCTTTTATAGCACAATTGATAATAATGTGGAATAATAAATATAGTATCAAAATATTTCAAGATTCAGGAAAATAAAATGAGCATGATCACATTGTTATCATAGGTGTATAAAAGAACACAGTGGACTGGTATGATAATCATAAGATAGAATGGGATTTATTCCAGTGTTTAAGTAAATTTTGTCTTTGTTATTAGGAAGATATCCAAAAAACAATAAAATTCAGGAAAAATCCAACTTTACAAATAATTACAACTGCTCAAGATACTTAAAACCTTAAACTGTACCCAGTGTATCCATTATTAATTCACAGTCTTCTGAGAACTTGACTTTTAAATCAGGGCAAGCACATAAAAAGTAAATAAATTTTCATTAGATATGAATTGAAAAGAAACTGTAAACTAAATTCTAGAATTTATAGTATAAAATATTGATCCATCAAGATAAAGTTACATTATGTATGTGAAATTTGAGGTGGAAAAAGTGTAACAAAAATACATTTGAAGGCTAAATGTGGTGGCCTGTAATCCTGGCCCTCTGGGAGGCAGAGGTAAGTGAATTTCCGGAGCTCAGGAGTTCAAGACTAGCCTAACCAAGAGTGAGAATGCCTGTTTCTACTGTAAATCAGGAAAAAACTAGCTGGATGTGGTGGTACACAGCTACTGGGGAGGCTAAGCCAAGAGGTTCAAACCTAAGAGTTTAAGGTTGCTGTGAGCTATGACACCACAGCACTCTACCAAGGTCAACAGAGTAAAACTCTGTCTCAAAAAAGAAAAAAAAAAAAACGGGGGACAGACTTTTAGCAAGGAATATTGGGGAAAAAAGTCTTCTAATCAGCTAGTTAATTCATTTATTCAGCCAAAATTAGATTTTGAGCACATATTCCTTTATAAACTACTATGGACTGTAACCTGGGCAAGTGTTGATCTTAGGAATGAATTTCTGTATTGTTTTTCTATTGGTACTTAAAAACTGCCACAGAAGTTTTAGTCATGATTTTGTGGATTATAAATTTGGGGAAACTTCAACTGGGCAGGTTGGTGTCAGCTGGGACAGCTGAGGTTAGAACATCTCCTTTCAAGATTGCTACCTAGTCCACCATCCTGGGGCTCCTTTCTCAATGTGGTTTTTCATTCTCCAGAACCTTTTCCTGTTTAGCCTGATTTTCCCACAAATTGTTGGTATAGGGTAGTTAAGAGTTCCTACCAAGCGACTAGGTACCCCAGTGGGAGTATTTCAGAAGAACTGGACTGAAGCAAGTTTCCTTACTTTTAAGACCTACCTTTGAAAGCCTGTCATTATTACTACCACATCCCTTTGGCAAAGTGATCAATTCAGCACATTTGTCCAGAACTTTCCTAGTTTTATCTGGAACTGCATATGTTCTTGGAATTCCCCTGATCCCAGATAAACATGGATGATTCCTCACTTGATTTTTCACCTAAGTTACTGAGGCTGGCCTAGATTTAAGGAGAAGGATTTGAAAAACCTTTGTGGCCAAGTTTAGGCTACCAAACAGTACTTGATGGATCTTCAAATATTTACATATCTTGCATATGCAATATATGCCTTTTATGGCAAGCACCTCAGTCTTATGAGGTCCAGGTATGAATAAGGCTCTTTGGCAGCATTTATTCAGCTATGGCTTTTTTCAGTCTGACTTCGGAGTTAAAGAGATAAGTTGCATGTTTTTCCCACACCCCAAACTTACAAGGCTAAGACAGAAATAGGATAATCACACAAAAGATTCTTATTCAAAAAAGTAGACACTCAGTGGTCCATAACAGTTCTAAAATTCAGCCAATAACATGAAGCCCATGTTCAAAATTGAGTAGTTTTGTACAGCCCAATTCCCATTTGTAGAAGTTTGGGAGTCCAAAAATCTCTTCATTTGGAACTGACTATGTTCCTTTCAACCCAAGTGGATAAAATTCTTTTCAAAGTTGTCTTACCTTGTTATGTATCCAATTGTAATCCCTTCCACTGGACAAAAGTCCCAATAATGTTTCTGTTTAAGATAAGCTTTCCTATACCTTGGACTCAGTGCAAGAGTACTATACTTGAGGTGCTTAGAAGCATTTTGTCTAGTTCAAAGAATCTACAAAGCATAAATTCAGATTGAAAGAAGAATTTTTCGCAAGTAGAGAGCATTTAAGAGGCACATTCTTAGGACTCTTACAGGTTCTGCAAGCACATATACCTTTCTAAAGTCTCACTAAAGGGTTTCAAAGCCACAGCAATCAGAGCTTTACCCTATGGTTGCACTTTTTACTAGATTACCTGTGGAAGAAAGTGAGGACGAGAAAGAATTTTATTTCTGTACCTGGAATACTTTCTCATCTTTATATTTCCTTTATATTCTGCTTGAACAATGAAAATTCAGTTTACTTTTGCCTTATCTAACTTTATTATATGAATCTGGAATGAGCAATTAGGCAGTTACAACACTCTTCCTGAACAATCTCCTTAACCAAATACTCATATATAGTAGACATATTTTCCACGTACCTCATTGCCACAAACAGTAGTGTTGCCAAGGTTTCTTCTACTACATACCAGAATTCAAAGACAACGTCTTAACTGCCCTTTAAACTCTCAATTACAACTTCTAATGATAACAGGGATAGCAGGGGAGGAAAAAAAATCTTCAAATTAGGCAATTGGTTTATGTATTCACTCACCAATTGTTTCTGAGAGGTTATCATCTACAAAGCAGCACAGTAAGTGCTGTATTTTTATAACTTGGCTTTGTAAAGATTAAACAGGAAGGCAAGATGGCACTGAGAGGAGGCAATGGTACCATTTCTTCCATTAGGAACTTTGACTTCATTTCAGAAGCCAAGTCTGACTGGCAGAATGGAAAGAGAGAGACATGTCAGATAGAATATCCGTCAAGCTTTCCCAGTAATCCATTATCTCTTCTTCCAACTCTATTCCTATCTGTCCATTTAAATGAACAATTCTTCATTATGGGTAATATTGCTAGAACTAATAGTAAATGCTGCTTACAAATTCAACTATCCACTGTAAAAATGTAAATAGGAGAGTTTGTTTCAGAATATTTCCTGGATCTGGAAAGCCACTTTAGTTAAAAGAATTTATCATACTGGAGTTAGATGATATCTCAAAGTAGTTTTGATTTGCATTTCTCTGATCATTAAGGATGGTGAGCATTTTTTCATGTGTCTGTAGGCCGTGCGCCTATCTTCTTATTTTTAATGGCTAAGGTCCTTTTGGAAATACTTCAGGAAATAGGCCTGTTGTAAAACAGACAGAATGGACAACATGATGCTTGGAGGGAAATTTTGAGATGTCTTGTGAGAAAAGACACTAAACAGACAGAGTGACCACATCACCATTTTATGGAGGGTGGTTATCACTAAGGCCTTGCCTGGATTATCTGTAACACCGGGTTTGCCCAAGAAGAAGGTGAAGATTTGGCTGTTCTGAGAGGCAGTCCAAGGGATTATAGAGAGGAACAGTTGTGACAGGGAGTATTCTCAGAGGCCAAGGGAAAACGCTATATGACACTGTTGTGTCATATATTAAACACAAATTATTTGGAGATTTCAATAGCTGTTGTATCTATTAAAGATATGCTCTGAGCAGAGACTGATTTTCTTGGTAATTGGAGCCAAATTTTCAAACGTCTAAGTACAAAACTGATTTGAACCTTAAGAAGCTTATAAAACCCCAAACTCCTCCAGTGCCACGTCGGGGAAGGACTGTGGCAGATGGAGTCTCAGGGTTCACAGGTGCAGAATTGTGCACTCTTCACCTGACTGGCAGATACAAGCGGTTATCTGTGCAGAACTGAGCTAGCATCAGAGCATCAATGAACCAAAAGAACACCTTCCAGAATGCAATCCTGGACTGTGGAACTTGAAGAACCATGAGCCAGGCTTTGCTCACAGATACGTGGTGAAGGGAAGCACCGGGAATGGTAATCTGAAATCTGTTCTGACAGGACTATCATGGTCAGAAACGTAACCCAGTGCAAACATTTCCTACTAATTCAGGGTCAACCTGAATACGTTACTAGGGTTGATGTCACCCTTTCTCTAGGAAATAATAAAGAAGTGGTTGTAACTTCATCCCGGAGGAAGTCCAAAGGGAACTTTGAATTGCTCATAATGATTGCCTTCTATTGGCCTGAATGAATTAACTGCCTCCTCGGGGAATGGTGTACTGTCTGTGCCAAAAAGATAGAGAACTTTAAGCTTGTAACTGGAGAATGCATCAGGAAATAAAGAGAGCATGTCAGCACACACCAAGACCTGCTGGAGGAAAAATGTATAGTCTATGATTATTCAGGGGCTGGTGATTTAAGCTCTTTGTTTATCCTCTAGTTTTTTTTTTTTTTTATTCCTGTAATAGGATATTTTATTAAGGTTCTACTGTACGTCAGGATCTGTTATAACGCTTAATGTGTGTTTAACCCACTGAAATAGGTACCATTGGTTTTGTTTTACAAATGACAAAATTGAGACTGAGACATTAAAAAAAGGGGGGTCCACATTTATTCAGCTAGCACGAGCAGAGCTGAAGAACCAGATAATTCGATTCTAAGTCATGTATTCCTGATCATTATGCTACATTATCACCTCTAACCTGAGGGTTGGCCTGTGACACAGAAAAGGAGACAAAACTTAAATCAATAAAAAGAATGAAGAAATTGTCTCAATTGAAGACTAGCTTTGCATTTTCAATGAGGCACATTTTTCCTGCTCTCCATAGTCAAAATTAAGGGAATTAGATCTGTGAAGGTTTGGGGAGGTTTTTTATTTAGAAAAATGTGAAAAACATTTGGCTGATAATTAAAGCGGTCTACTGCAAGCTACATTATGATGGTTCCTGGTATCTAAAAATTTCCATAGCATTTATGGAAACTTAGATCAATCGGGACTCAATATGTATTATCTCTTTTACTGTAAATTTGACAATTAGGAAAAAAGCACTAGAATTGAAGGCTTCTCACATAATCTTTATGCATGAGTGATTCCCGGCATAGACTCCAAGAAAGATAAAGGAGGATAAAAGAACAGAAGAATACGAGACACGTGAAAACCTCAGTATGTGAAATCTGGTGACAGAGTGGAATGCTAGAGCATTTCATTCACACTTAAGCTTCTAGGGAAAAACAATCAGTGAGGATCAACTTATCCAATGTCATCCAATTGTTTTCCTGGCTGAGCAATTCGGTATTTGAGATTTTATTGTGCTTATCAAAACCTTAATACTGTACTTAGAATATTCTCAATCAGCTTTGCTTTATTCTTTAGGATTTGGGGGAGGAGGGCACAATTGCACATTGTAGGATAAGTTACTAATAGATTTTATTTCTTTTTATGAAGTAGTCATTTATGAGGAGTTTAATTTTGATTAAGTAGAGGGTCTTAAACACTTTTCGACTAAGAATTATTAAGGCTGACACTAAAACTGTTGAATGACACAAAAATCTTTTCCTCATTTATTTTTTCATTTTAGTGTTTCAAAATCTGATAATACCTTGCTCAATCTTTGATTTGCTGTCAAAAATATGTTTCTTCTGGCCAAAAGTAATAATAACTGTTCATTTTACCAAAAGGCCGTAATGCACTCTGGTCTCCTTTTTTTTGCTATGGGAATATAAGTTTAAGACTTACGATTTGATTATTTGCCTTGCAGAGTTAGAATCAGGGAAGACACAATAACACAAGAGGAGTTTTGTAATGCATGAAAAGCCTACAAGGAGTTGCCATAGTTCCATGGAAATTTCCAAGTGACTTAGTGTCTTTAACTTTCAAGTCATCTAGAAACTTTTGCCTCAGAAAGTTTTTAATGTTGTGCTTTCTTGCATCTTCGAAGAAAAAAAATAAGAAATTGAAATAATATGAAACATAATTTCTCTTATCCAACTTGTCCTAGCAGTAAGATAATGTGTTATCCAATCTGAGACACTAACCAGTTTCAGTGAAAGAGGTCACTAATTATTAATAATTGCCACAGGTGTAAAAACGGGTCTATTCCAGCAAGTGTTGCCATCCAACTGTGGAGCATTGCCCAGACATGAAGTAGTTCATGACCACTGAAATCTAAAAATCTTAAATAAAATACGAAATATTTTGGAAAGCAGCATTCCCTGGAAGCCTCTGAGAGACAGAGTATGTTAAGTAGAGCTGAGATTTTATTTCAGGTATTTTCTCTAGATGGCCACATTTTAAATTCTGAGCTTTCAAATATAGTTGCTCTATTTGGTTTAGCTACTTCATAAATGTCGAGTCAAAAAATCCTTTTGTTCCTTTATAATAGTTTTTCTCTTCGATTTAAGATTCAATCATTTCTTCCCTGTATTACTGCCTCTCTAAGGGAAGGACTAAATCTAGAAAACACCAACTATCTGCAAGCGTGAGTACTCGTTGATTATCCTTCTAATAGCTACTACAAATTTCCTTTGGTTCTTATACCTCCAAGAAAAGCTTGAACGAGACAACTTCCGGGTTTTGCCCTTTCTTTCATTCTTAGCTCTTTAAGATCTACCTTCCATCTGAAGCATTTTCTGACCACCCCCACTAATCTATTTTAACTCTTATCGTCTCCTTTTCTGAGTTTTTGGAGCACTTCCTATTTTAACGTGCATTAGAAGCACCATTTATTTGCATTATATTTGAGAAACATTTTTGTGTATGTATATCATAATATCTCAGTTAGACAGTAAGCTCTTTAGAGATAAGGACCAAATCTTTTACTTCTTTCTTGCTCTTCTCCTGTCCTACAACTAACACAGACTCTTGCTATGGAAACAATATATTGTCATATATTCCTAGCCCATCTCCTTCCTTTTCTCTAGACTAGCACCCCTCTGCCCGTAGCAATAAGGGCAGGCCTTAATCACAGGTGACACAGTTGATTGCTCCAGGCTGATTTTCACCAAGATGGAACCTGACCCAAACTGGACCAGTCAGGTTCTAATTTCTGACAATAGGAACCCGGGAAGAACAACTGGTCTTTGTTGATCGCTTTTACTGCACCAATATAAAAAGAGAGATGGGTGGGCATTTTGGGTCATGTGGATGGAGAAGTGAACATGGCATAAGAGCAAGAAAGAGTAAAGTCGGTCTCTAAGAGAACTAGCGGTGAGGGGCCACGTGCAGGAAGTTGGAGAAAATCACCTCATCTCCAGCCAAATCCTCTTCCAGTCACTCTTTTACATGTGTCCCAATTTCATCTTCTTCATAGACCTTATCAGATTCTGAAAAGGTCTTTTTGATGTTTTTGGTCATGCATGTATTTCCCATTTCCCCCTTCTAGAATGTACTTCATGACGGCAACGAGTTTGGTATGTTTCCTGCTGCCCCTCTCGTACCCAGAACAATGTGTGTAATAAAACCCCTCAATTGTACATGCTGAACAAATCAATTCATGAATAAATATTTCAACAAACTTTTCTCCCTTAGCAGTTGAGACTGGAGAATACAAGGTGTTGGAATGTTCAGAAGGGACAGAATGTCATGTACAGTTCTTGGCCAGGCTGAGATTACGCAGTGGTTTAGGAAGAAGTGACAGGGAAAAAGAGGCCTCAGAGGAGATGTTGGGAGGAAATCAGAAGAGAATCTCTGTTTGGAAATTCTGCTGTTTGCTGCCCTTGTGTGTAAACACCCAGAGTAAGCACTTCCACACAGCCAGCTGCCTTGAGAGCCTGAGAAAAGGGTGCAAAACAGAAGCTGGAGATAACAGGAGACTTGGGGCCTTTTGCAGCAAGTGCAAACTTTCACACCTGTCAGCTATAAATCAAGAGGTTTATGGGGCTGCAGTATTTACACTCTAATCAAAAAATCATAAAGCAAGCACCCTTCCTTCAGGTTGCAGAAAACAAAACTCCAAAAACTTCTATGGTAGCGCTGTTAATCAGTGACTGCTGACGGTCTGGCTGCCCAGCTTGGCTGCTCACTCAGCCACAAACAGCAAACACGGTAGCAGGAGAGAGTAGGATTTGCACCGGAGAGCAGCCTTCGGAGGTGGCCGTGACTTGGCCTCAAATTTTCGGCCTATTCCCGGTCTCTACTGGGGCTTGCAAAAATATTTTCGACAAGTGTAGCTGGAAGCTTAGTTTTGTTTTTCCCTCGTCCTCTTGTGGAGCTGAATTCCATTTACTAAAGCGAATATGGAGGTGGAAGGAAGGTCCTGAGAGGGTCAGTGTCAGACACAGAATTCAACATGGGGAAAGAAATTACCTATCAAAGTGCTTGGCCCACCACCTCTATGTGAAATTGCACACCTGAGACCTGGGCCAAGTTGAAGTTCACTTGGATCCCGTTTTCCTGTTGGCCCTGCCCCGCACCCTGAGCCAGGCTGTGCGGCTGTCGGCAGCATAGAAAACAGGCCAAATACTGGGCTCCTGGAAGGGGTGGCACTGTCTCCCCATCCAAGCCTTCACTCAGGTGCTTTCTACTCACCCTTCCCCCCGGAGAGTCCCATCTCATTTTTCAGATCACCATATTAAAATGGTCTGCTCTAAACCGGAGAAGCCAACCCTGTGTTTTATTCTTAAAACACCCTCTCCTTACCCCCCACTGTGCTCTCCACAGTTGGAATTTAGACATCCAGGCTTTCGTTTACTTGTTTGTCTGTCTTCATGTCCATGGTCTCCTACCCCGTGAGGGCAAGTACCATGGTAGTGCTCTTTTACACCCCACTGAATACACGGAACCCAGCATGATATCTAGCATATACACTTTGGAATGAATCAATGAATCAATAAATGCCAATAAATTATGTTTCCCAACTTGGCTTTCCAAGATGACAACAAGAGCAAACACCCAGAAAGAATTAGTCCCTGATTTCTTTCCCCGTCACTGCCTAATCTTATTTATACAATATACAATTTTGTTTCCTTCCCTGCCTAACCCCAAAGGGGATGGTAATGGTGGGAATTTCAACAGCTGTTGGTAAGAGGATGAAAGCCACAGTTTGGCAGGTATTAATTATACCACTTGGAAAATACTTTTTGAGGTGTGGGGGACAAAATCCTAGCCCTGCTTTTGGTAGACCAAGTTTCAAATATCAACTCTCTATATGCGCCAGAGTAAATCATTTCATCTTCGTCTGCTTCCATTTCTTCATCAATGTAGTAAGGATGAAATGAATTACTGTATGTGGAAGTCCTTTGCCAGCAATCAGGATGTCATAGTTATTTCATGATTTTCATGCCCTTGACAGTATGGTTGCCAGTATGAGAAAGTGTTTCAGGGTGCCCACCTACAATGTGTAGTAACTAAATTCTTGCCCTCTTCTTCCCTCCTTTGAACTTGGTTAGAATCATCTCCATTGGGCCTTCTTTGGGGGCTCTCTCCTGTTTCATTCACTGACACTAGGTTTTGCCTTTGGCCCTTATCATATGAGGATCTTCCGAGGCCTCTGGGAATATCACTGGAAGCACCAACCCTCTCACCCTCCATGGTTCTTGTTTCTTGAGTTGTATTCATTTTATTAGCAAGGTACATGAGCTCAGTGAAATGTATTGGACTCCTACCTCCAAAGATAATTAGAGCCCCTTTCATTTGCAGAATCAATGCAAAGGGAACCACAAAAAGATACCATGTTTTATGGGTACATGCTCCTAGCTCAGATCCCTCTGGGGTTGTGCTGCTTTGGCACTTATGAAAAAATAAATCCTAGGAAATCTGGGTTGCATTAGGATTCCTGTTAAATACAGGAAAGAAATGGCTGATGTCTGAATTTGCTAATTTCTGCTGATTCAGGTAGGGCTGATGCACTCAGCTAACGAGGGAAATGTTCAAGTATGTGAATTAAGGCTGGGAAACAAAGTGTAGGCTGTAATCAGCGCATCCAGTATTAGGTTGGAATCATTATCTAGTGCGCACTTCCCCAGAAAATTAGAAAAGATTCCCAAGCTTAACTGGGGCTTCTAGATGATTTTTTTCTCATTGACATAATACAGGAAAAATACAATTCCTCTGCCTCTGCTTCAATTCTGGGGTTTATAAGCACTGCACAAGTGATCTTGTGTTCACGTGCTGTGGAAATAAGGCAGATACTGTTATCTCACTGACATGGAGCCTGTGTAAGAGAGAGGCTGTGATTTATCAAAGATCACACAATGAGTCACTGCTGTAATCACAGGGCAAATGTTCATGTTCTCATCTCCTTGGCAGCAAATGTTTTGTTGTCCAAGCTAGACGACCTCCTCCAAACTCCTATCATATGCCCCTGCCTTCCCCTGCTGGTCCTCCTCCAAAGAAAACACACACACGCACACACCCTTTGCAGCTGAAAAACTATCCCTAGGAGTTTTATCTCCTGTCCTCCCACCTATCCACTCCCTGGCCATTATCCATCCCATCTCAGATTGCCAGATTTAACAAACATACAGGACACCCACTGACATTTGAACACGACAAATACTTCTTTAGTATAAGTAAGCTCCATTCAGTATTTAGGATATAGTTTTACTAAATCATTTTATTGTATATTTGATAGTTAAATTTCCCTAGGTGTCTTGTATTTTTATCTGGCATACCTAATCCCATCACAAGCATTTACGTCTTTTTCATTTATCTCCTAATTCCATCTACCTTTCTGCTTTAGTCCCCGTCGTCCTTTCAGCTAAACATTTCACATCCTATCTTCACAGTGTCTCCAAACCTTTCCATGGTCAGAGATGAGTAGAAAGCTCCTCTTAGGCACACTTACTTTAGGTTTCAGGCCTGAATACTGACTGTACAACTTTGGGCAAGTTACTATAAAACGAGGATTTCATCAATTCTATCTTGGCCAGTTGTGAGGGCTGCAGGACAGTCATAGCATGAGCTCATTAAATTGGTGTTAAATGTTAGCTAGTGCTGTTGGGATTGCCGCTGTTATGTCTATTGTCATGTTACAGACACGAGCACCAAGCCCCACAGAGGTGAAATGAGTTGCTAATGATTGCTTAGTAACAACACTGCTGAGTTGTCCGGAGACCATGACTGAGATTGTCCTTCAAATGTCTAATTCCATGCTTACATCCAACTTCGTAGACTTATGTCACCTGAAGGCCAATCTGCTAGACACTGTTAGTCATTTACTCAATTGCTAGTTCTGTTGCTTTATTTCTTTCTTGCTAATGTAAGTTTATCAATTCAGAGTTTAAAAATGTTTTCAAATACAATGCCTTACACTGGGGAGCACTTAATAAAGTCCTAAATTTGTTGAAGTCCTATAATACATGGAATAACAATATAAAAACACTACATTTTATGCCAGTACTCAAGGGCAACATGAGTAGTTTTCAGATTTTACAGCACATCAGAATCACTTACGAAAGACCTGCTCACATTTTGGATTCCTGGGGTCTTCATCTTACTAGGAGTTTGATTCAGTAGGTCTTAAGTGAGAAACAGAAGTTTGTCTGTTTGTATGTAAAAATGTGAGCATGTGATTCTGATGCAGGTGGTCCATGAGCTGTTAATGAGAGATATTTTACCCGTAATAATCAAAATTATTAGCCAGGAAGTAGTGAGTCCAGTGTTGACTTAAAGCAGTACTTCTCCAAATGTGATCCCTGAATCAGAAGTATAAGTATTCCCTGGTAACTTATTAGAATATTCACATTCTTGGGCCCTACCCCAGACCTGAGAAATTAGACGCTCTGTGAGTGAGCTTTGGCAATCTGTCTTTCAGCAAGTCCTTTAGATCAGAGTTTTTCAACCTTTTTTATCTCATGGCACACTTGAACCTGTAGTTAAACTTTCACAGAACATTTAAATTATTTTGATCAAAAAAAAAAAAAGTGAAAACAAAAAGAATTACTGTGCTTTGAACGTCTTTTGAAAATAATTTAATTAATTATCATTGAAGATTTTTGTGGCACCTAAGATCCTCTCACGGCACATTGGTTGCAAATCACTGCTCTAGGTGATTCTGAAATATGTCATAACATTAAGGGCTGGTGACTTAAGTATCTGAGAAGTATCTTTGGAGAAATAAAAAACTTGAGACATACTTGGTAAAATGTGGATAGGATGAAAAAAGTGAGACGGCCACTCTCTATCGGCTGATACCTAATCCAAGGCAGGAAGAGGGTCCTGAAGTGGGTGTGTAAGGCACTAGCAAGAAGAGGCCTGGCCTGGCACAAGAGAGATCAAAACCAAGAGTTACCTTAGCAAGGTCATGCACTGACTCAGGACTGGTGTAACTTGCCTAAAGATAGGTACCTTTTCTGGGATCTTGTGTGTTGCTTCTTGGTCCTAATTTCAGATTTGGCACAAATAAGTTGCTTCTCTGCCAAATCAGACATGGTGCTGAGCTTCTTTGGGGTGCCTACAACCTCCCCCAGATAGCCCTTCCTTCCTAGACTTGCTGTTCTCGAGCTATTGGTGATGAAAATAGGCACAAGGGGAATGAAGGCAGTTTAATAAAATCATCTTGTTTCTCCCTTTTGTACAGGAGGGGATTCTTAACCAGATTCAAATAGGGTTTTCAACATCAGGTCCATTGGGGGGTGAGCTCAAACAGCTATTAATATTTCGATCAGCAGTCTGAAGAACTTCAGGGTTCTTTGGCTCCGTTAATTTAGACTGTCATCTTCCATGGCATGTCTTTGGTCACCCTATCAAAAAATTCTAGCTTTCTAAGTATTGAGGAATTTCTCCTGTTGAGCTCCTCCTTAGAGAACTTAGACTTGGGTCCTTGCCAGACAGAAGAAATGATTAATTTCATAGCTTTGGTAGCAGGAGTTGGGATCCTCCCAGTGAGGTCCTCGGAGCCTTCGCTGGGTTGGGTTTCTTGGCTTTGTGCAGACAGCCGGGCCTCTCAGAGGGACCTGCTTGTCCCAGGAGTAGCTGTTACAGAAGTTCAAGAGCCCTGTGACTGATGCCCAGGGTTTTCAGAGGTCTGGTGGGCAGCTGTCTTCAAAACTCTTTCACCCGACAGGAGAGCAGCTCCACGCTGAGGAGATTTCTTGTGGATGGTCAGGCTTCTCCAAGGCCTGGAAAAAATGTCTGGGATATGGCTGCTTCTCAGACCTGCTCCACTTTCCACAAACACCCTCTAAACCTGAGGAAATGCCTTGCTTATCCTCAGGCCTCCCTAAAGGTTAGGAAAGACCACCTGTCTGGCAGAAGCTTATGAGAAACCTCCTCTTCAGAGCTCTTTGACGCCTGCCTGGGGAGCCATGGCGCTGACTGTCAGGTGCCAGCAAAGATTCAGAAAGATCACGTGCAGGCAGAACCCACACCAACGCACCCTCAGAGAGCAGGGCTTCAGGCCTGAGATTTACTGCCCTGTGAACCCCATAAATGACTGAGAAGGACCCCTAGGACGCATCGTGCCCACTGAAACGCTCCCCAGGACAGCAGCACTCTCTGGACCCGTGGAGGAGAAAGCAGGAAGTCTGGCAGGCAATGGCACCATCAGAGTGCACCCCCAGTCGCAGCCCTCTCTTCATAGAGAAACTTCAGAGGCTGAGTGTTTGACTTCAGGCCTCCCCCGTGGCTGGGAAGGGGACCTGGGGGGCTCCACACAGATGCCCCCATTGGCAGCAGCAGTGTCCCCTGAACGTGAGGCCCTGTTAGGACTGAGAAGGCTCTCCGGGGACTGTGGCTCTACAGAAATGTCTCTCTGAGTCACGTCATCCACTGAACCTGAGGACACTTACTCAGCACTAGACCTGTCCCAGGGCTGAGAGGGACGTGGCCCACCCAAGATCCAGAGACGAGCTCTGTGACGGGGTCCGAGGAGACTCCCTGCTCTGCTGCTGCTCTGGGGCCACCCCGTGGGAGGCGATCCTCTTCATAAGCCCCGCCAGCAGCGGCACTCCCATGCTGCCTTTGTTACCCTGGTGGGTACTTACAGTTCAGTCAAGGATATAAAAGAGGTTGAGGAGCCAGTGTTTGTCCAGCCAAGAGCTAGGCAAGTTAAGCTGAGGCCTGGAGAGAGAATCTCTCCCTCTTCCTGGGCAGCCTGACGCATCCCCGCGGCCATGGCATCCTGCGCTGCCTAGCTGCGACTTCAGCTCCAGTTGGGAACCGAGCCCAGGATTCCGTAGCCCCTCTCAACATTGCCCACGTCCGGACAGCTGCAGCTTGTGTACTGTTCTGTTCCTCGGAGCAGCACCCTGAGATTAGTGGATGTCCAACAGGGAGTGAAGTGAGGGTGCAAATTGTTTATGTCGTTAACAAATTACACTCATTCCTTGGTATCTGAGGGGGATTGGCTCCAGGAAACACATGTGCGTGTGTGCACGCGCCCCCTTTCCCCCCACAGAGATACCAAGGTCTGCAGATGTTCAAGTTGCTTATATAAAATGGCCTGGTATTCCTAGACGTAAAACTGCAGATACAGCCAGCTCTGCTGGGCATTACCACGACTGCAGGTAATGGAATCACCTGGAGATAGGGTAGGTGGCATCTTATGAGGATAAACCTAGAATAACAATGGAAGAAGTCTGACTCAGGTCCTCTTTTAAGAGCTTCCTCACGGCTTATTGTATTGGCTATCATAATAATCCGAAGGCAGGTTTTCAGCCCTGGCGCAATGCACATTTGTGGCATGATTCTCACTTGCTGTGGAGGCTGCTCCGTGCATTCTAAGATCCCCAGCAGCGTTCTTGGCCTCTACCTACCAGATGCCAGTGACATCCTTCTCATCACCACCCTCAGCTGTGACAGTCAAAAATGTCTCCAGATATTGCCAAATGTCCCTTGGAAGACAAAACTGGCCTCAAATGAGAACCACGGCCTTAAGGGGAAATGCACTTTTCACAAATGAGGAAACTGAGGCTGAACAGCATTAAGTATATACCCAGCTTTCAAGGATCACGCTCAGGATTTAAATCCTGTCTCTAGCGCTTGGGCTTTCAACACCCATTCTCCCTGCCACAGAAGGAGAATGTCTCTTAATATCAGATGTCTACCAAAGTCACTCAAGATAACTTCCAGCAACCGCAGTTTTGAGCTCCTGCTACAGGACAGGTAGAAAAGTTTGCATTTCTTGTGGCCAAGATTTCTGAAAGACGTAACGTCCGGCTGTGCGTCTGTACCTCTTTGTGAGATCAGCAAGTGTGAAACCCTCTTTAGTGTTGTTCTACTGAGGGGGGGGGCAATGTTTTCACACTCAGAGAACATTTTTCATCTTTTTATTTTATTTTTTTGTTTTGAAAGATATTTACTTTATTTCTTCCAAAAATGCTATATTTATTATCTCATAATTTTTCATAAAAATTAGATGAAAATGAAAGAAATCACATTATTTTGTTATTACTATTTTTTGAGTGGGATGATGATTTAATAAAAAATCTTCTTCCTGCCTATCTTCACTACTGGACTTTTAGCCAAACTCCTGGTGTATGATTCAAATGCTGTTTTCAGAGTCAGTGTTTTTCTTTTTCTTTTTTTCTCTTGAGTATTTTTTATTTTTACAAGTTAATATGAGGGTACAATTTTTAGGTTATATTGTTCTCACTTTCAGGGTAAAGTTCCATTTGTAGAAGAGCCCCTCACCCAGGGGTGGGGGTGCCATACACCCTCACACTGTGCACATTAGGTGAGATCCCAGCTCATGCTCTCCCTCCTTCTGCCAAGGGTAGGGATCCTACCTCCTCCCACTTCCCTCTATCCCCAAACTTGACTATATTACTGTTTTATTGTTCAGAGAACATTTTCTAAAATTTCAGATTAATAAGAGGGTACAGACAATTAAGTTACAATGTTTGCATTTGTTAGGTAAAGTCCCTGTTGTAGCTACGTCCTGCATCCAGGAGGTGTGCTATACACCTTTACATTGTGCCATTAGCTGGGAGAACACCAATCCCCCTCCCTCCTTCCCCCTCCTTTGCCCCAGCTGGAATTGAATTGAGCTTTTATCTTGTGTAGGTGTGTATTAGTTCATCTACTAACTTCGTACTAGGATTGAGTACATTGGATACTTGTTTTTCTATTCTTGAGATAATTTACTAAGAAGAATGTGTTTCAACCCCATCCAGAGAACATTTTTAACACCTGTTTGAGTGGGGGCTGACTTTGCTGTCATTGTGTGTCTAGCAGGGTTGCTGAACTAGGTTTGACATCCCATTTAATGCTGAGGACTCACTTCCTAAGGCCTAAAATACTTTGTATGTTACAGGTGCTACAAAGATCAAGGTTTCCCAAGTATCTGGAGACCTTAAGCACATTATTCTTCTATAACACCTTTTATTCAATTGCCAACCATAAAGAACAAAAGACTAGGAGACGAGACTCTCCTGGAAAGAACATACGACTCTCACTGATGAGAACCAACATGTAAGAAGGCTCAGAGATTATTAGGCTTTACAAGTGTTATCAAATACCACCCTTACCGTGTTGAGCTCTAGGTAAGTGGAAAAGTGCATCCAAGATAATGAATCCAAAAATGACAGCAGACACCACCCTATCTTTGTCTAGGAGATCTTAAGTCATACTGGATGGATTGCTGGCTTTTTAAGTTCTGTGCCTCTCAAAACAGAAACTTTTCTTTAGCTTCATTTTTCTGGGTAATTGCTTCAGTGGTAATGCATTTATGCTCTCAAAATATGCTATATCTAATTCTCATAATCCTAGCTTAGTAAACGGTTTTTGCTTGTTATTTCAAACCCATTTTCCCACAAGCCTATCATTGCCAATACCTTATTCATTATGGGCTCATTAATTAATTGTGTTCATTACCTCATCAAGCTTGTATTTACTATCAACCGGCAAGACATGTCCTTGTCATTGAGAATCTGGTGAGCAGGGAGTTATAAAAACCCACCCAGGTCACAGATCCATATCCAGAATTTACTTTGAAAGTTCTACTTACCCTATGCACGAACTGACAACCTCAATTGCAGGCTAAACATTGTTGTTGAAATCTTTTCAGTCAACCGAACCCAGACCAATGACTTTTGTTTGAAAGGTATTTATGCCTTTTTAATAAATGTAATAATAAATGTTATGTGAACTCGTTAGGGTTAAGAATTTGGTTAAATGTAATGGAGGTATTTTTAACCAGTCTGATGAATGTGTGGGTGATTAATGGAGAAGGATGTGGGGAGAGAAAACAGGGGAGACAGACAGAAAGCTTGTTTTGGCCTTGACAGTTCTATTTCTCAACACTCCAGACATTCATTTCTTGACTCCACGATGTCGTTTGGGGCCTCCCTGCGACTTTCCTTCGGTCTGCAAGTGCCAGCACTTCCCAAGAGCCGATAAAAAGCAGGTGGCAGGCACAGCAGGTAAAACACTGCACTCAGACAACCATTGTCCCAGGCCACCTGGAGCATCCAGGCCCACTGCTGGAATGGGCTCTCCATTCTAGCCGGACCCAGCCAGGACTGCTCCTTCCGTTAGTGACTTGAAAACCGTGGGAAAACTCCAGTACTGCCCGTTCCATATAACACTTCATGGAGAAGTCTCCGGTGGAGAGGAATTATATATTGTCTTTTATGAATAAACAAACATAAGGGGCCAGTCCAAGTCTGACGGGACATCAGCAAAGGTCCTTGGTGCAAAGGATTTATGATTAACTGGGTGGAAAATGCATGGGGCTGTTAGTGTAAATCACGGCCTGCATATCTTCCTTGCCCCTATTCTGAGCAGGCCTTTCTGCTCTGCTGATTGTGGGGAATGAATGCTGCCATCAGAGAGATGTTGCTTTGAGAAAATTCTTTTGTTGTTTTTGGTTTTCTACAAACTTGAACTTCTTGGAGTTACGATGCAGAAGGAAAGAGCTAAAGACCAGAAGAGAAGGATGGAGAAGATCCATCCCCATCTCAGCCCAGTTGAGAAGCAGTTCCTTTGTCTGAGAAGTAGGATCTCTGCCCCATTCCTCAGCAGCGCCTCCTGCAGGTCACAGAGCCTCTAGACTTTCTTGGGAGGAAATGAAGTGTAACCAGGGAAATCAATCTCTGTGATTAACAGCATGGACTCTAAAACCAATTTGCCTTGGTTCAAATCCCAGCCCACCACTGTGGGACCACTAGGCTTTGTTCTACTTAATTTTCTGTTCCCTGGTTCACCTATCCATAAAATAGTACTAATCTTTAAAAATCTCCTATAGTATATGTTAGGATTAAATGAGTTCATTCATAGAAGATATTTAGAATAATGCCTGGCATATAGTGAGCCCTCTGTAAGTATCAACTACTATCATTTGTGTTTAAAACCAATAACTAGCTCCATGTTCAAGTTTGGCATAAAATCAATAGAAGCTCTTGCTTTCAAGGGCCCTCTTGTACTTGCACAGGAGGGATGTTGAGTCTAACAGGTTGCTCTTTTTCTGAGAACCATGATACCTTCTAAGGCTCAAGAAAAGCAGGGTCCCCTAACCCACACAATCCTAAATTTGAATTTGCCAGAAAGAAAAAAAAAAAAAGAAAGGAAAAGATATGTGGCATGTCTTGCACATTTGAGTTTTATTGTTAATTTCTCATCAATCCACTGATAATGGGCCACCTGCCTATTTATTCCTTATACAAAGAAAATTCATGGTATCAGTGAAGACATTTATTGGTATAGTAGGTGTAATTGCAGAGAAATCTGATAATCCAGACTAATGCAATCTAGAAAATGGGCTGAAGAGGGACTGGGAAAATGCTTTTCTGGAATGAAAGGGGCCCAGGGTGTGAGGTAGAAAATAAAGGCCATTCACAGCAGTGTTAAAGGTCACAAAAAATGGACAAGAGGACAACCTCCAACAAATCACGTTTGGTAACTGGATATCCACAAGCAAACGAGTGAAGTTAGATTCTTATCTTATATTACAAGCAAAATAATAAAACAGAATGGATTACAGATCCAAATATTAAACTCAAAGCTATAAAATTCCCGGGTGGAAACAAAGGGAAAAAACCTTCATGACATTGACATTACAAGAATTTCTTGGATATGACACCAAAAGCACATACAAAAAAAGTAAAAAGAGATAACTGGGACTTAAACTTAATGTCTTTGCATCAAAAAACACAATCAATAGGCTAAAAAGGCAAACTGTGTAAAGGGAGGGAAACTTTCCAAATCATACATCTAATAAGGAGTCAATATCCAGAATATGTTAAAAGCTCCTAAAACTCTACAGTAATAACAACGACAAAAACAAACAGCCTAAAGAAATCTGGGCAAAAGAATGAAGGTGGTCAACGTCACTAATCATTAGAGATATGGAGATTAAAACCATAATGAGGTATCACTTCAAACCCACTAGGATGGCTACTGTATAAAATAAAACACAAAATAACAAGTGTTGGTGAGGATTTGGAGAAACTGGAACAACTCTGGTGCACTATTGGCAGGATTCTAAAATGGTGCAATTGCTATGGAAAACAGTATAATCATTCCCCTAAAATTAAAAATAGAACTACCATATGATTCAGTACTCCTACTTCAGAGTAGGACTGATATTTTATATATATTTTATATATTTTTATATTTACATATTAACATGTAGAGAAATATTCTGTGAAATTTTATAATGAATATTTTGTAAATAAAAGTACATTTACCTACAAGTTCCCATTTTCCCTGTGTATATATGTGTGGCAACTTTTGAGACTGCATATTTAGAAACTGTCCAGTGTTCTAAAGTATAGAGAATTAATTTGAGGAGAGAGCTCATCCAACTCTAGAAAGGGCTGATAAATCCCAAAGACTGGAAAATCCAGCAAAATTATCTTCTTTAAGAAAATGAAACAGGAGCAGGTAGATCTAGGTGCTCATTCTAGACCATCCATGGCAGCTTCATTCATTCCAGAGAGTGAGCATGGGATTAGGAGGAGAGCATCCCCAAATGAGCTCTGCGGCTAGCTGAACATCTCTGAACCCCATTTTCCTTACCTGTAAAAGGAAGGTGCTCTCGATTATCTTCTAGCTCTGGGGTCTTCTATTCTCTTACAGTCTGAAATAAGGATGCTTTTCCTCCTCTCTTACTGGAACAAATGCTGGGCATTGTGCTTCTGTGAAGGTAAAGAGTAGCATTAATTTGGAAGCACATCAGTTCTTCTTTATCATGGAAAAGAGTTTTCATCTGAAAAGTAGATGTATCTATGTGAATTGCAAAGCAGAAAACTGAAATTTATTAGAGTTTTACCCTAGGATAATTTACTTATATTTCCTCCCTTGCTCCCTCCCTTTCTTCCTCTCTTCCTTCTTTGCTTTTTTTCTCTCATCCCTTTCTTCATGTTGTATCTCCCTCCTTTTATCTTTCCAAAAAACATTTGTCTCCTAATAGGCCTTCCTACCTGCACAATATCATAATGGACACAGACCTATGCCAGACATTGAATGTCTCATCTAATGAGGTTTAGACATGTGATTTCCATACGTGGCCATCAGTCCCTCCAGCCCAGAATGTTGCTTGATAATTGTTTGTTAACTACTCCCTTGAGTCACATGGGCAACATGACTAAATTGAGAGATCACTAATGTTTGTCAACTGATAAATTTAGGCAATACCCTGTAACTAATGGAATAATGAATAATTAACAACTCATTAGTTCATTTAGAATGTGGAACTGGTTCTGTACATGTCACCTGGGCCTGTCCTCCTCTCTTCCCTGAAATAGCCCCAATTCCTAACATTGTAAATTCGAACAAACTCATGTTTGGGTCAACAACTTAAAAGGAGATGTGAGATGTTCCTTCAAACTTAAGGTCTAAAGCCATAAAAAATGATATAGCCTCATGGGCTATAGTTAGATATTTCAAGGAATAGACATCACACATGCATAACTTCTCATTTATTAACTAATATAACAAAATCAAATGCAGAAGTTAGCTGAGTGTCTAGGTAAATCACAATTTTCATCTCTAAGAGCACTTTATGCACCTAGGTAGAGTGTAGGTTCTGACATTTGAAGTTACTGGCACTTATATTTTTCACTGTTTTGTGAGGATGAAGGGAAACATTTCTAGAACTGCCAATGTCACTCTCTGGTTTTCGTTTTTGAGAATAATCCAAACAAAAAAACACCTCATTTTTGAATCGCTTGATGAAAGCAGTTTCGAAATCATCTCCAAATAATCTTCTTGGTGTTCTCCAATTTAGGTAAGTTGATTTATATATTCCACTGAGGATTCATTGTGAAATCTGACAGAGCTGCTTGTGAATCTTGAAGCCGCCATTATGTACTGTATGCACCTCGGGCAGGTGACCAACCCTTTCGTACTGCTATAAAATGAGAATACTGTCCACTTTGTACAATGTGAGTTGTTTAGTCCCATGCCTGGCGCAGAGTAAACATTAGCTTAATATTAATTACTATTAGTAACAATAGCATGCTTATTATTAAATAAAGAAATGGGACTCAGTATTCCTCCAGGTCTCTTCCAGGTTTAAAATGCAATAAATTTATGTTCCAGATTACACTGACTTAAGATTTGAGAAAATTTAAATAAGACCATCTATTGGTAGGAATTAGTCAACTCCAACTAGATTTCACTTAGACAAAATATTTTATCATTGACCTTTTGAGTTATAGCCAGCAGGCTTTCAAGACACTGCTCAAAACCAATTCCAAAGAATACCATTGAATTCCACATCACAAACTGTCCAATGAAAGTAAAATACAGTCTATTTTTTAAAAATTGCCCTTAAGAAAATAGCTACGCTGGCTCGGCGCCCGTAGCGCAGTGGTTACAGCGCCAGCCACATACACTGAGGCTGGTGGGTTCATACCTGGCCGGGGGCCAGCTAAACAACAATAACAACTGTAACAAAAAATAGCTGTGCTTTGTGGTGGGTGCCTATAGTCCCCGCTTCTTAGGAAGCTGAGGCAAGAGAATCACTTAAGCCCAAGAGTTTGAAATTGCTGTGAGCTGTGACACCATAGTAGTCTACTGGGGCGACAAAAGTGATACTCTATCTCAAAAAAAAAAAAAAAAGGAAGAAAGAAAGAAAGAAAGAAAATAGCTATGCTTTAAAAAATTAAGTCTATTTTCAAAGTCATGCTTTTACCATTGGGGTTTCAGTTTGACTTAATGTCAGTGATATAAACTTGTATCTTCTTTTAACATTTCTCTGAAGCTGTTGACTTCTCTCTAGTACTCATAAGAGTCTAGTTGGGAAAATCAACTCTAAACGTTTGAGAGAAAGGGAAAATACACAGGAAACACACACACACACACATGCACACCACAATTTCTGAAAGCTCAAATTTCATGCAGAAAAGGCCTTTAATTTCCCTTGAACTATAGTCAGCCCCGTCTCAGTCCAGCTTTCCCCTTGTCCACGTCCAATGTTGCTGAGCCGCCTACACATACTTTAGGGCTCTAACAAAAGTCTTAGCAACTTGCTGTTGGAGTTTCTCAAAGCCACAGCAGTTCTTTCTCGCTTTTAATGAAATTCCTTTCTATTTCTCCAGGTATGACTCCCCTTGGACCAGCAAGGCATATTTTCTCCTTGAGTTAGGACAGCTTATGACAAATAATGATGGGGAATCAATGGACAGGAGGGAAATATTGGGTGAGAGGCTGAATGAATCTCTGAGATAAATTATTGACCATGGGCATGGCCAGCTCTCCCTTCACTTCTATGTTCGTATTCCATCTCACTAACAACCTGAAAGAAAATCAAATATTTTGTTTGGGGGCTTCACTAATATCAGCAACTTTTACTATCTTAATGGCATTTTTATTGATCTCAGCTTTAATGGGAGCTGTATATATTTGATGTTGGTCATTTAAAGTAGAGGTGAGTAATAGACTTCCCCACTGAGGATCATAAAGCAGCTCCTTGTCTGGCAAGCACGGGAAGCAAATAGAAGACAGCATTTAATCTACTGTTCTACTGCAGTTATCAGGAACTGAGATGAAAAAAATTAAAATGTAAAGGTTGGAGCCTCTCTCCCACCCCATGTTTCACGCCCCCTCCTGTTTCCTAGCCTCCCCCCTTCAGTCCTCCCCAGGCTGGCTGACTCCTGGGCACACTGGTCACCAGCAGACTAACAACAAAAGGCCATTGGCACAATGACCTTGGCTGTGGCATCACGCACTGGAGGAAAGAAATGAAGCCATTAGACTGAGGCAGGAGAACAGGTTATAAATCAAGCCATTTCCAATAAGCTGCCGTAATGGCCATCCATCATTGCCAGCCCAGCACACAGCAGACCATGGAGACACTGGAGCTGCTAAAGCTGAGACATAAACAATAATAATCCGGGCTTGATGTTTCAGCCCTTCAGGAAATTTAGGGACATTTGCTTTTCTTTTGTTTGTCAGAGGTGATATTTAAAGCATAAGATGTAATAAATAGAGGAAAGGTGACATGCCAGTATGGTTTACAAGCACTGCATTCTGGGTGGGATTAAAAGGAGAGGAAAAAGTTGAATTCCAAAAATAGCCACTGCTTCTGGAATAATACTACTACTAATAATATAAAAGCAGACCCCCCTAATCAAAGACACAAACCAAACATCACCATTTTCATGGAATGTTTTTCGTGGATGTTTTTGGACTAGGTTGACAGGTCCCACTGCTTGGAGGATTCTGGTATTTTCTGATACTGGAATAAGACTAAATAATATTAGATGGTGGTTTTGCTTGTATAAGAAAGAAAGAAAACTGAACATGTGATTCAAATTTGCATTTGTGACCAGGTTATAAGTGATTAACTGGAATTAGCCACGTAGAGGCTGCGCTTTTAATAATATCCTATTGCTCACTTCCAAGGGATGATCTACAATGGCACGTGACCTTATGGCATGTATTTCAAAGCAGTGTTGTTAACATTTTAACTGTACTGGAGATTGTTTACTGTGGCTTTGGGGGGAAAGATGCCAGGCAAACAACTAGCTGTTCTAGTATGCCTGTTATTTTTTTTTCCTGAAAGTCTTTAAAATGATGTGCTTAGGTTATTAGGATTTTATTTCAAAGCTGTGCCCATCAGAGATTACTATCCAGCATGTCTTTCCAGAATTCTCATCTCTATTCCACAATGCTTGCCCTTCTCTATCTTCATTTGATTATGCAAAATATCCAGTCCATATTTTTTACGTTACACAATATGTTCCACTAAAAATAATAATGCCAATTTAAAAAAATATATATTTCACATCATTAAAAGCAGCTAATGGGGTTGGATAGTCTTAAAATTTATAAGATGACCTTCTGGATTGTGATGCTGTTTCAAACCACTCTGGAACATAGGAGAGTAAAGTTGTCTTGCACCAAAAGCCCAGAGTAATTGATGAAGCCTAACTGAGAGACAACAACAACAAGATGTTCAAGAACAATTCTTTGAAATATATGAAGGGATGGTAACTTTCCATTCAAATGCATTCTTTTAAAGCTCCACATATGCACAATTTGCCTAGAGTGTTTGTGCAATAGCTACAATGCAAACACTAGAAGAAGGTTAAGTGAAGTCTAATCAAATAGTATAGTAACTGAAATGAAAAGATGATTTGTGGAAATGACAATGCTTCTCGACAGAAGAAAAAGAATCAGGTACAGCCAGTTAAGGCGATTTAGTCTCATTCACTTCCTTTTCACCCTAAACATCAGATCCATGCAAGAGGAAAGCATCCACATAGCCTGCTGTACTTTGGTGAACCACCACTTTCAAAATAGAATGTTCTAATTATATTTTCAGAACAGAGTAGGGTAAGGCAATGTGCTGTACAAGAGATCAATGCAGGCAATCACCATTTTTCTTCCTGGGTGAAAAATAGGGCTGCCGAACGCATGTTTGGGAACTGATTAAAATAGCTGAAGCAGCTGAGATGTTTAATCAAATACATTTAGAAACATGACATGTTTTGATTCCAGGTAAGCCCAAGACATTTATCCAGAATGAGTCTATCTTCTTTGACAATTTTTAAGAAAATATTTTTAAATGCCTGGTGGCTTCTC
This sequence comes from Perodicticus potto, assembly GCA_963574655.1. Classification (NCBI taxonomy): domain Eukaryota; kingdom Metazoa; phylum Chordata; class Mammalia; order Primates; family Lorisidae; genus Perodicticus; species Perodicticus potto. The sequence continues at coordinate 117,851 of CAUYRH010100831.1, forward strand.
TGGAACAGATAGGATCTACCCAACTACTAGAGCAGGGCACTGGACGTGAATTTTCTCCTTGATTTTTCTGTGGCATCCTATCAAATTTGCCCCTTCAGCTAAATGGGAAAGTCTAACTGGGTTGATCTTAGACTTTTCAGAAAAATTGGCATACATTTTTAATAGTTTGTCTAAATATTTCTATAATTAAGCATCTGAAGATGTTTAATACAAACTTAATAGATTTGTTTTCTCATGAGCTGCTATTTAAGTCATCATTTATAATAAATATTTATAAGTGTTTATAAATAAAATATTAATTGCCTGAAATGACGTTTTTAATGTGGTGCTAAACGTCAATGTAATGCTGCATAGCATGAAGCTGTCTCACGAAATGTTCCAGAGGCTCTGACTCTACATCAGCACCATCACAGTGGCTTAAGGGACAGACACAGCCATAGAGGTGCTTCTAGGGCTGGCATTGGACAGAAGCCTTTCCAGGTGTTAGAATTGTTAGAAACGCTGAGCCATGAGCAACTAAACAACCTTCTCTCCTTCCTCTCCCTTCTGCACAGAAACTCTCCAGAAATGAGACTTTGTTTTCTTTCTTTGTTTTGTTTTGTTTTTTTAAGAGAGTCTCCCTCTGTTGCTATGGATAGAGTGCTGTGGCATCGTATCTCACAGCAACCTTAAATTCTTGGGCCCAAGCTATCCTCTTGCCTCAGTCTCCCAAGTAGATGGGACTACAGGCATGCACCATCACACCCAGCTAGATTTTCTATTTTTAGTAGAGATGGGGTCTTCCTCTTGCTCACACTGGTCTTGAACGCCTGAGCTCAAGCAATCCACCTCCGTTAGCCTCCTAGAGTGCTCGGATCACAGGCATGAGCCACCACGCCCAGCCAGACATGAAACTTTGCACAATGGAAGTTTTCATCTTCTCTCAGGCACTTGTTCCAAGGCCCTAGTCTCTCTTTGCAATTGTGAGATCTTTCAGAAGGGGAAGGACAGAGACTTCACTGCTATCCAGGCTGCTCAATTGTGCAACTTGTTCAATGCCAAGGTCAAATTAGATTAGGAAATGATAGATAAGGAGATAGGAAGAAAAGACAGTAAACAGCCTCTACTAAGTTTTTTTCTGGATAAGAAAGAAACAGGCAAAAATAAACTAATGATAGCCTGTTGAAATTTCTTTTTAAATTGAGTGCCTGTCTGTTGCTCACCTACCCAGGAGCAAACAGAATCTCTGTGGGCCTCAATATCTCCATCTGTGAACGATGAAAATAAATGTATGCTATTTACATATTTTTAGGGACACTAATGAGACCAACAGTTTATTTTTATTTATTCATTAATTGATTCAATTCATAAACTTCGACCATCTGCTACAAAGACTCAATTAACTAATTGTTAGATCCCAGCTTGCATGTATAATATTTTTTAAAAACGCTAAAATGGTAGAGGCAGTGGGGTGTGTGCACAAGGTTGGATTTTTTTCTTGGAAAAGTATATCACACTTTTGCCTTGTACTTATCTTCAGGCAAATTTGAATATCATGGCTCTTCTGTGTTATGTAACAGGACGTCCATTCAGTGGCAATGACAGACTTGGATTACTGGCCTCGGCTTAGTGTGTGGCATCTGGTAAGTTGAATGAATTTTCCAGTATATTCAAGCCTTGATTTCTATGTTTATAAAACAAAAGAGTAGGATGAGAGGCCGAGACTGAGAAGAATGTTAATGATACCTTAATTTATTTAGCTTTATACTATTTTAAAAGTTCTATGGTTATAACATCAAACTCGGTTCTTTAAAATGCTACCTTAAAAATAGGGGTTGACTTAAAGATATTGTGGATTTGACTCCAAACCATTCCAATAGAGCAAATATTGCAATAAAGTATGTCACACAAAATTTTGGTTTACTAGTGGATATAAAAGTTATCTTTATACTGTAGCCTATCATGTGTGCAATAATTATTATGTCTAAAAAGTGCAAATGCCTTAATTTAAAAATACTTTATTATTAAAAAATGCTAATGACCATCTAGCCTTCAGCAAGTCATAATCTTTTCACTGGTGGAGGATCTTGTTTCAATGTTGTTGATCCTGACCAATCAGAGTTGTGGTTGTTGAAGCTGTGTCAATTTCTTAAAGTACAACAACAATGAAGTTTGATACATCAATTGACTCTTCCTTTCACAAAAGATTTCACTGTAGCATGCAATACCAAATGATAGCATTTACACACACCGGAACTCTTTCAAAATTGGAGTCAGTCTTCACAAACCCTATTGTTGCTTTACCAACTAAGTTCATAGAATATTCTAAATCCTTTGTTACCATTTCAACAATGTTTACAGCATTTTCACTGGGAGTGGATTCAATCTCAAGAAACTTCTTTGCTCATTCACAAGAAGCAATGCCTCATCCATTCAAGTTTTATCATGAGATTGTAGCAAATCAGTCACATCTTCAGGCTATATCATGGTTCACTTGGTCTTCCCCCAACATATGTGGCTTCCTTCCTCCACTGAAGTCTTAAACCCTTGAAAGTAAGTCATAAGGATTGGAATCAACTTCTTTCAAATTCCTGTTAATAGGAATTTAACTTCTGTCAAATTCCTATTGCTATTTTGACCTCCTCCTATGAGTCACAAATGTTGTTGTTGACATCTAGAATGCTGAACCTTTTTCAGAGGTTTTTAATTTACTTTGCCTAGTTCCATTAGAGGAATAACTCTATGACAGCTGTAGCCTTACAAAATATATTTTTTAAATAATAATAATACATGTTACATAAAAGTCAAATTTATTCCTTGATCCATGGGCTTCAGAATGGATGTTGTGTTAGTAGACATGAAAACAATATTAATCTTTTCATGAATCTCCATCAGAGCTTAGGTGATCAATGAGGTTGCATTGTCAATGAGTGGTAATAATTTGTAAGGAATCTTTTTTTTTTTCTCAAAACCACTGTTGAAGGTTTCAATAGTGAAGCTTAAAAATAGTCAGTAAACCATTCTGTGTATAGATAAGCTGTCATCTAGGTTTTATTATTCCATTGTTAGGGCACAGAGCAGATTTATCATGAAGGCCCTCAGATTTTCGGAATGGTAGATGAACATTGGATTCAGCTGAGAATCACCAGCTGGATTAGCTCTTAATGCCTACTAAGGTTGAGTAAGGTTGTCCTTTGAAGCTTTGAAACTAGGCATTGACTTCTCCTGTCTGGCTATAAAAGTCTTAGATGGCATTTTTTTCTGATCAAAGAAAGCTGTTTTCTCCACACTAAAAATCTACTGTTTAGTGAAGTGATTTTCACCAAAAATTTTAGCTGCCTCTGCCTCAGACTCTCCGTCAGCATCTCCTGCTTCATCTTACACTTTTATGTTATGGAGTCGGCTTCTTTCCTTAAACTTCACGAAATAAGCTCTGCTAGCTCCAAACTTTGCTTCTGCAGCTTCTTCACCTGTCTCAGCCTCCATAGGATGTAAGAGAATTGGGGCCTTACTCTGGATTGGACTTTGGCTTAGGGAATGTTGTGGCTGGTTTGATCTTCTGTCCAGACTACTAAAACTTTCTCCATGTCAGTAAAAGGCTGTTCTGCTTTCTTGTTATTCACGTGCTCACTGGAATAGCATTTAATTTTTGCCAAGACCGTTTTCTTTATATTCACAACTTGGCTAACTGGCATAAGAGGACTAGTTTTTGACTAAGCTTAGCTTTTGCTATGCCTTCCTCACTAAGCCTGATCATTTCTAGTGTTTGATTTAAAGCGAGAGACATACGACACTTCCTTCACTTGAATAGTTAGGGGCCAAAGTAGTGTTATTAATTGGCTTAATTTTAATATCATTGTGTTCTAGGGAATAGGAGGCCTAAGCAGAGGAAGAGAGATGGCAGAACATTGGTCAGGTCACTTCCCTGTCTTCTATGGGCATGGTTCAGGATGCCCCCAAACAATCACAGGAGTAACATCAAAGATCACTGATCACAGATCACCATGATAGATAGAGTAACAATGAAAAAGTTTGAAATATTGTGAGAATTGCAAAAATGTGACACAGAAATACACACTGTTGGAAAAATGGCACTGCTGGACTTCCTTACTAGTGTTGCCACATACTTTCAATTTATAAAAAGTACAGCACATGTGAAGTACTATCAAAAAAGTACAATAAAACAAGGGATGTGTGTAGATGTACACCCCAATTTGACAAATGAAGATAACGAGGCTCAGAAGAATCAGAGTACTAAAGCACTTTCTTTCATACCAGTAGCCAGGGGCAGGCCAAAGATTGAAATCTATGTGTTCCTACTTTTTTTTTTTTTAACTTTTAGGTAGCATTGCTTTTATATTATAAATCATGTTCTTAATGCATGTTTTCTAAGCAGATGGCTTCCAAATCTATTTCAGCTCAAAATTTCAATGTTTTTGTCATCTCTAATTGACTCTTATCCTTCAATCATTTCTGTTGCAGAATACTCTAAAATGATCTCCTGTTTCTTTTAGGTCGTTGAAAGGTTTTGCTTTTCCATTCTAACCATGGCAGCATTCTTTGTCAGGGATGCAATTCAGTAGATATTGGGCATCTCTGGGAAAGACAATGCAGAAAGGTAGAAATGTGTTGTGTTAATTTTACATCAGTGATGTTGCAGTTGAGAAATTGGCATTTGAGTGAGTGAAAATGTTTCTGGCTGCCACTAAACCTTATTATTTACAATTCATAACTTAGGAGTTGAGTCCCAGTATCTAACATGCACTCTGCCAATTGCATTGTATCAAATTTCATAAACTAGGGCAGTAAACATACAGATACCTGTTGCACAGTCCCCTAGCAACGAACCCTCTGTGTAGTGCTCTATGAAATTCTATTTTGATTAGGTTGTTACATCTGGGACAGAACTGCAAATAGTGTTTGGCAGAGGAAAAATGTGGGCCAGTATAATGCTAAGATTAAAGTCTGTCCAATAATACAAGCACGTCAGCTGGGAAGGGTCCTATATTTATAGCAAAAAGGCTACCACGTGAGAATTCATCACACAAGTTCCAGGGAGGTAGTGTCAATTACTTTGGGACCTTTTGTGATAACACTGAATAGACCTCTGGGACAGCGCCATATATAATCTACTTCCTGCTTAAGTGGACAAAGAATTAGTAAATACAATAGGAAATAATCCCGTTTGGGGAGAAGGCAGAGAGGAGGGGGGTGGGCAAAAATGACCTCATGCTTTGGATTCTCTACATCTGATTTTTACGATACTGTGATATGAGAGGCTAAATAACAGGATGGTTTCTCAGAGTACTTCATGCTCTCTGTGCCTTATGTAACTCTGTCACATGGCAAATTACATGGCTTAAACTGCCATGTGGAGAAGGAAGCTAAGAAGTGAGGGAGTGAAGACAATGGGTTCTTGAATGAATGTGTTTGAACTGGGGCCAGTTTCAGTGGTGGGCCATACTCTGAAGTCATGGGTATTCGCTGTCCTGCAGCAGAATGACTTCCCCAATTAATTAGTCTCTTGATCCAGCACTGCGTGGTTGTGTGGATATGAGAGAAAGCAAATCAAAAGCTGTATGTAAAATAATTACGCACTGAAAGAAGATTCACTAAATTTGGTGCCCATACACCATGTGTGAGGCTCTTTGTAACAGGTCAGATTATCCCTCAGATTTACAGATCTAATAAGCATAATTGACAGATCCTGCATGTGACCACAGGTGGGAACAGCTGGTGGGTACTTGCCAAGAGCAACACATTTAACCAGCTGCCAGCAGAGCTTGCCAAAGCAGGGTCACCATGGAGCAGCTGGTCTTCTGGGTATGAAGATAAAAATCTGTCACTAGAACTTCCCAACTGTCACCTGCCAGCTAATCTTCCAGTTGGTCCTCACCTAACAGGGTAAGGGGGAGAGGTAGAAAAGTTCACATTATTCCCAAACATCATCGTGTTCAGGAAATATCTATGGCCAACAAGAGGGCTGTTACTCAAACTATAGCAATGCAGCTTTTTGAGGCACCATGATCACCCTCTGCAGCAAGCCAGTTTTTCTGAGCTTTAGTTCTTGTGCAAGGACATACCATCTAGTTACCAGGGAAACTCCAGAGTGATGTTCTTTTCAAACTAGAGAAATATGGTACTTCCAAAGTGATAATTTGGCTTTGAGGAGTGACTCTTTGACAAGAGTTGAATTTTTCAGGTTTAAATAGAGCAGAACTTCTGTAAGTCGAGCACCCAAGGGACTGTAACAAACTGGCCAACATAAGGAATTAGGCCGACTGTATTGATACGTACATGTGGTGCATGTCTGGTCTATGAAAATGAGGTCAACTTAAGGAGGTGGTCAGCTATGGAGGTTCTGCTGAAATGAGCATATACTTTGATTAATGTGGTATAAGTGTAAGAGCTTTTAAAAAATTTTTCCATTTATACTTTTTTATTTTTGTCTATTTTTGCTTCAAGCAAACATAAATTACATTACACAGCATATCCGTTATATAATTCAAATCTCCTTCACCTTGCCATCTCCTCCTTTTTACAGCTCTCACTCCTACAACCCACAATATGGTTATCCCAGCCCAGTTTAACATAACTGATGATGGAAATAAAACACAGATTTGCGTACTATAATAAGAGGCCTTGCTTTCTATTTACGTAACAATACACATTGTGCCGATGTCATAGAATACATCCCTTGTCTCTTTTTGACTGAAAGGGAGCCTTCTTCTACTTCACAGTAATTCACATAAGCTATTCTAATCTGACCTCTTTAGTAACCAATTGCTTTGATAAAATATAATATGAGAGCAGAGAGTAGGCAATCTTTTTATGCCAATTGTATTTAAACATAACCCTGGTGTCCTTGGCCCCAGAGTGATACTTCTTAGATGCCATGAAGGCATTATCATGTCAGAAGTTTACATAATACTGACTTAAGAACAACACTAATAGGTTCTGTACCCATTCTTAGGTTGTGCGCCTCTATCTTTTTGCATATTCTGCTCCTTCTGCCTGGTTTATAGAATGTGAAGCACATAATAATTGTCTCTCACAATGCATGCTTCCTTTCTTCACTTCCATAATAAAATCCCCTGAGTTTTAAATGGCTATGGTGGCCCACTTAGCAACTACATTTCCCAGGCTTTGTTAAAACTCAGTGTGATTACATTTAGCAAGCGGGATGTGAGTGGAAGAGATGTGAACAATTTCTATGTTATGTCACTTAAATAGGAAATTGCCTATGTTCTATTTTTTTTTCTCCTTTCCTGGAGTATAGACTTAGAGCTGGTGACTGCTGAGAAATACCAAGCAAAGAAAGAAGGAATCTGAAACTCTGCTGACCTCCCAAAGCAGAGCTGCCTACTCTACCAGCCTGCCTACCTGCTTACAGACAGAGAACGAAATACGTGGTTATGTCATTTGAATCACTCTGGTGTTCAGTCTCTATTACAACAGCCAAGCTTTATACCCTAATTGAAATATACCTTCCTCTTTCTGGTCTCCATATCTTTGTTTCTGCTCTTTTCTCTTCCTGGAATGTTCCTAGTAAACATCCACTTCCATTTGTAGGCACAGATCTGTGATACACCTTCAAACTTTGTTGCCTATTAGTCAATGACAAGGTCACTGATTTCTGATAGAATCCAGTTCTTTAGGAAGTAGTTACGGAGCTAAGTAGTCCTTGTCAAATCCTCTAGTGATATAATAGCCCATGGTGGTTTTGGAGATCTCGAGGATATAAGGTTAGGTTGGAGGAGGTTTGAGACCTTTAAGAGTTAGGGTGCCCTAGCCATAGCTAAAGGTCCTGAGAAGATTATTAATTAGTGCAAAGAAGCAGTAGGCCTAATGGAGTCCAAGGATCCCTGGATAAATTTCATCACACAGAGAAATTTCCACCCCAACTTTCTGAATTCCTTGCCTGAGCCTAGAGATTCTTTGGCTATATAAGTCCTCCATAATATCACTGTTTGAGGTTTCAAATTTACCTTTTATTGTCCCATTCAATCCAGGATTCCCTGAATCATGGGTGAGAGTGTGTTCTAAACCAGGGGTCCTCAAACTACAGGCCACAGGCCACATGCCTCAGTGTGAATTGTATTTGCTCCCGTTTTGTTTTTTCCTTCAAAATAAGATATGTGCAGTGTCCATAGGAATTTGTTCATAGGTTTTTTTTTTTTTAAACTATAGTCCGGTCCTCCAATGATCTGAGGGACAGTGAATTGGCCCTCTGTTTAAAAAGTTTGAGGACGCCTGTTCTAAACTGTCGAATTAATTAGTAGGTCACAAAATAGGATGCATCCATCTGTGTGTTAGCCAAAGGAAGGCAGTAGAGAATTTCATAATCTAAACAACAATATTCCATCACCTAAGACACATTCAAAAGACAGACTTCTATTTGTCTTCCTTTTTTGATCAGAATAAGCTTGTCTATAGCCTGACCATTCAGCTTCATAGAAAAAGAAGGCTCTGTTACTTTGGTTCAGAAGCCTGGGATACATCAGTCACCCTGGATAGCGTGTGCCCCCTGGGGTCAAGGGACTTCTTTCTGTTCTTTTTCTACAGGAAGGAGGCAGATATCTTAGCAAGAGAGCCACAGAACCTGAAGAACTTTTGGAAAATGTCTTCTTGTGCCAAACTCCCTTGGCTTCAGACTCAGACAGTCCGTTTTCCTAATTGGCAAGAAGAAAAGAACCCCTAGAAATTAGGTTCATGGTTATCTGGAAACTAATTGCTTATTTTTTTTTCCATTTACCAGGCTGTATTCTCAACATTTTGTATTTATTATTTCATGAAAGGCTCACTAATCTTATGAAGCAGGTACTGTGACCAACTCCATTTTATAGATAAGAAAACTGAAGGACAAAGAAGTTCAAAATCCTGCCTAGGGGTACACAGATAGTGAGAAATAGGAATAAGTTTTAAGAGCAAGAATTGATCCCAGAGTAGAAACATCTGTGCTGTAGCTGCTGGCTCAATTTCCACCTCTGGTCTCAGGGTTGGGTCTGCTGGAACCATGAAGAGACATGCTGAGGGAGGAGCCAAGTCCCAAGGTGGTCTTTACAGGTGACACTCAACTTTATAATTGCCTAAGAGCTTGTTGATCTGGTTCTGAGAGTTTTAAAGGAAAGGGATGAAGACACCTATGAACTGTGTGGATCTCTGAGTCACTTTCCATAACTGCCCTTCTAGTTTACTTGCTCACTTTTTCTCAGGCAGTCTTCTGTCTCATTTCTTGGGTATGACCAAGTAGGTCGAGCCCACGTGGGCATCACATTCCTACCTGGACTTCCCCACTTTTCTCTCTCCAACCGCTCCCATGTCTCTTAGTGCTTCCCGAGTGACCTCTTCCAACATGGTCTGATTAGTCATCACATTCCTGCAGATGCCTCCATGAATTTCCAGCCTTGATGATAGATTTCAAACTCCTTGGCTGAGCACACCAGACCTGCCATTATCAGAGTCTGCTCACCTCTCTGAGCTCGCCTCCCACTGGTCCCCCCACAGCCCCACCTTCACCTCTGTCTCCATCCACACTAAAGCACTCGCAGCATGTGGGGGTGTGAACATCTCTATGAAGCAGCACAGTTCGCCCACTCTGCTTGCAACTTGAGTATACATCCTTTCCCTACTCCCATTCCCCAACACCTTTTATGAAGCTATTACTCAAGTTAGCATCAAATCAAATATTATTTTTTCTCTTTCTTTAAAGACTTCATGATCAACTGATTCACCTACTCCTAGACTCCCATAGCTCCTTGTGAAGATGACAGACTCTGGAAAAAGATCACAAGTTTATACAACCCAACTAAGTATTATGAATTTGGGGAAAAAATTAGATTATCTAAGTCCATAAGAAGGAGATGCTGAAAAAAAATTTTCCCACGTTGAGTTATTGGGAAGGGTAAATGTTACAGGATATGAAAGACACCCAGCACAGTGCCTAGCCAGGAGTAATCCCCTGGTAAGAGAGAGCTGTTATCAGTGCTACAATCCCCATTCTGCTCATCTCCTTGCCAGGTGATCACCAGTCTGTGTGCTTGTCTCTTTCCCTTGTCTCTTTCTCAAGAAAGGTGTATGTTTCTTGAGGATATTTTCTGTGTAATTGGATCTCATATCCTTCGCACCTGGCACAGTGCCTACCACATAACAGGTGCTCAATAAACACTTATTGGATGAATTATAACTCAATTATCTGCCATCTGTGTTGTCCGAAGCCACATTTATCAGCAGGATCAAGCCCATTGCTCCATTATTCCATGTCCTGTTCTGTTTTCCGTGTCCAGTCCCTTCTCCTGGGAACCAACCTTCCGACATGGTGCCATGTTTCTGAGGCTGCTTGCCTTTCTGTCTCTTCGCACTTTTCCAAGACCAAAGGGCCCCATTGACTTTCGTTTTTTCCAGAAAAAATTCTATAATTCCTGTTCATTTGTTCCATATAGTCCTTCATAACCAAAAGAATTGTTAACGTGCTTTCCTAAATAAAAGAACAACCTCTGATCAAAATCCCACCCTTAACAACGCAAAAACAATCAAAAGAAGCTTTGATTTACACTTTTTCTTTAAGGACTTTGAATATCTAACAATACATATTCTATAAATCTCTCTAACTGGAAGAGGAAGTAGAAAATGTATTTTATCATTGTGCAGGGCAAAGTCCATACATGGTCAGATTTTCTTTTTATTTTCCCCTCCCCTCCTTTCATTCTCTTTTTCTGAAGGAGTATTACGCTATTAAGCCAGAAAGGACGTAGAGAGAAGAGCCAAGGGACACAGCTGAGAGCAAAACCAGGAATCTAAGTACAGATAACAGAGACCGTCTTGGGCAAAATGCCACTGCTCATTCTTTCTTTGAGTTTTGAGTAGTGTCATATCTAACTCCAGAAATTTGAGTCACTGTGGAGCAGGGGTGGGGTACATAGAAGGAGGGGACTAAGTGTGTGCCCGTGTACAGAAGGAGGTACGGACGAGCACTCTTTTGTGCACGCCTGGGTAGAAACTTGATAGAAGAAAGTTAGGCTGACATGGGACATCTTATTAAACAGCAGATATGTTATTACACATTCCTACTGTGGCTATGCTGGCATGCATATGGAGCCTTCAGAGTTTTAAAAACAGACTATTAGTTCAGATTCTTGTCATGTCTACTAAGCCATAGAATAGACAGGAAGTAAGATGGAGGTGGAGGAATGAAATATCACTCTTCCTTAATTGGCCCTCCGCTGCCCAGTGTATGGGCATAGAATCTAACCTGGGTTTTCCAGGGAGCCCCGTGTGGCCATCATTACTGAGACCAGCAGAAAACAATTCCGTTTCATTTAAAACTTTCCCACCTGCAGCCATCCTCTGATTCTTTGGCTACACTTACAGTTTTTTCCTCTTTTGTTCTTAGAGTCTCCCACAGTTGGGATATTTACAATAGAGTCAGGCATCCCATCCTGACAAATAATTTTATGCTAAAGAACTCTACTGAGACCACGTACTCTTCCAGCTGAGGACAGATTAAATTCCCTCTTCGGTTTGGCCAGGTCTCAGAAGTGGAGCCGTGTATGGCAGGGATAAGCCAAATCCCAGACTTCTCTTTCCCTGCACTCCTCCATTGCCCCATAATAGGCCTGGGCCAATCGTCTGGACTGTGTTCCCAGCAAATTACCCAGTGGGATACTGAGCCATGGAGAGAGGGACGATTCTTATCCTCCTGCTTCTGTTGAAAGTTGACAATGTAATCCTAACCTGAAGAAGGAAATGAGGTGGAAGGGGGTTTATTTTGGGCTACTGTATAAGTTAGATGCTACAGAAAAAAATAATTCAAGGATTTGCCTCATCTGGGAAGTGATATAAAGTGTTAGGACTGTCCAGAGGCTGACAATGAGATACAGGCAGACAATGAGATACAGGCTGACAATGAGATACAGGTTGACAATGAGATATAGGAGAGGGGAGCATGGCTGAGCTGAATTTGGAGAGGGTGCCTACTGCTGAAGCAAATGCTCTAGGGTACAGCTCTTTCCACGGTAGATTAAGTACAGTGCAAACTCAACATCCTTTATTTGAACTGTCCCATTATTCAAATGACTCCCTAAAGCCAATTTCCTTTACCTTTTATGCCCTGACATGCTGAAATTGAAATTTCCCTCATTGTTCCATTTCGTTTTTCATCTTTAACTTGTATTAGTCAAACCCACAGCATGCCTGAGCACCTCTGAGCCCTGATTTGTTTGGATAATGGAGCTTCCACTGTAGTTGTGGAGCTAATACATGGTGGTAGCTGCACTCAGAACTTCTCCACCAGATAGAAAGTGGAAGGAAACTGGGGCTGACCGGGTAGCAGGACTAGTTCTGCATTTGAGGAGTGAGTTTCCACCTCCCTGCAGTCTCATGTATGATCACAGCTAATCAATAAGTCTTTCATTCATTCAGAGAGAATGAACTGAGGATTTTCCACCTCCCTGCAGTCTCATATATGATCGCAGCTAATCAGTAAGTCCTTCATTCATTCAGCCTACTACGTATAAGCCACTATATGTGAAGAAATGTAACACAGAATGTAGAGCAGATGTGAGTTTAAATCCCAGGTGTACCATCTACGAACCACGTGACCTTGGGTAAGTTACTTACTCTCCCCAACCTTCAAATTCTTCATTTATAGAAGAGAAGTAACAATAACCCATTCCCATCTTTGGGAGAGTAACTGGAATATAGGTACTTAACATGGGGCTGTGAACCTACAAAGGGCTTAGTGTTCATTAGTTCTCATTACTAAATGCAAAGATGTCAAGACTGGGCGCCACATTCAAAGGGTTTGCAAGCTATTTGGAAAGTTTCCATACAACACAACAACACAGCACACATACACACATGTGTGCATAAGAACAGATCAAAGTGTAAGGAGAGCCAAATCCTGGCTCTGGCACTTCCAACGGTGTATACTCGGAAAAGTTACTTCCAACGGTGTGTACTCGGAAAAGTTACTTAATATCTCAGCATCTCAGTGACTTCAAGTATAAAATGGAAGTAATAACGTGTTTACATCTTGGAGTCCTACAGAGGATTAAATAAACTGATATACAGTAGAGCCTCCACAGTTGTCCAACTCCCTATGTTGACCAGCTCCTTAAATTAACCTAATTTTCATAGACCAAACATGCACCATGTGTACATATCACTACAGTAGGCCTAGTTCCTTATTTTGGCCAGCTCTGTATGATGACCAGTTGGTACAGTCCCTTGGTGGTCAACTTACAGAGGTTCTACTGTATGTGCAAAATGCTTAGAAGAGTGTGTGACCTGTAATGAATATCAAGACTAACATACAGATGGTATCAGTGGTCCAGAGAGGACAGACCTTTGGGTACAAGAAAAAGTGTAGGGATTAGGTAATGAGAAATGGAACAAAGTCTACAAGGGGTGATCACATTTGGATGGGAAAGAAAAAGAACATTCTCAAGTGGTAAGGGTATGAGATATTTTACTGGCTGATATTGACTAAATCTTCATTTGTGTTGCTGTCATTAGGCAGAACTTTTCCCCTCAAAATTTTATAGTAATGTCAGAGAGGAATGTTAAAGACAGAGCTTGCCAAACAGAAGTGGTAAGGCATTTTTCAAAAAGTGTCTTTCTGGTAAGATTCTCAACAAAGGAGCAGCTGTAACTGTGATTCTGAAGTAGCCTGTTCTTTTCTGAATTTCATTGTATCTAAATCTCTGGGATCATGGTCCCAGAATTTTCCCCTAAACATAGCAACAACATATGTAGACTTCTTAAGGTGGTTCTAATTTTAAGTATTGTGTTCCAGGACCTCAGAACATGGGTACCAAAAGGGGTTCAGAAAATAAGGGCCCTCCACAAAAAGATGCCCTCCTTTGATTTTCACCTAGCTCACTTAGGTCCTCGGCAGCTCCAGAAACACCACCCTCCCCGTATGTAGGAGTTAGAGAGATGGAATAGTGCAGAGATTGTCTGCTATGTAAATTGATGAGAGCGTGGGTGCATCTCCCATAGACAAATAGTCGGACCGAACAATGTTAAACTGAAAGGTAACGAGGGAGGAGGAATGATCATTTGTAAAGAGAAAAGTGTTGAAGGGCCCTTTTGCCTGGCAAACATAAATACCCTGAAGAATAGAAAACCGTGGGTGGATGTGGGGCCCATTTAATGCGAATCCTACATCAGGCATTTGTAGGTGATATAAAACTCTGATGTGCTGTAAAATTTATATCGTTCCCCAAAATGATCTACTGGTAGAACATATAAATTTTGCAGAAACTGTTAAAGCTGTCATAAAACCTCATTGCGACAGATACAGTAGGTGTTTCAGAAATACACACCAAAGCAGAGATTTGTAATCATTTCAGTGTGGTTCATAAAAAGAAACACATTGTGTTTCAGCATCCAAGAAAGATTCCCTACCTCCCAAGGCCTGTTTTTATCTTTTTTTTTTTTTTTTTGGCACACTGAAAGAAGAGACAAGCAGAGACAAATAAACAACCTAAGTATTTAAACACACACATTTCCTTATATGCCAGGTAGTTAGAAAGGTGGGAGCAAATGATTATTTTTTTTACCAAGTACACACAGAGTTGTTGGCTCCGTTTAATAATAGTGGATCTTGTTCAGGCTGAGCAAACTGGTCCCTGTGGGGGAGGGGGGTCAGCAATAAATCAATACTCCAGATGTAATCTTGGTGTCTAGAATGCAGAGAGAGATTTTGGTGCATAATGGCACTGGTTTGTCTATTGTCATTCAGACATGAGCTGCATCAGAAAAGAGCGTGTGGGAACCTGATAAGAGGTGGTCAAAAGTGGGTCATAAATCACAGAGAGGCAGCATTCTGCTGATTTCACACGCACACACACACTTTCTGGGGGTAAAAAAGTGATAGATCTGCAATTTATGGCTTATCACATCTGCTAGAAGTTTCATAATACAAAAGCCTGACCTTCAGCGAATAAACATCCTGGGTGACCACTTGCCTCCATTCAGGAAACACAGTCCTCCAGCCACCAAGCCGGGAAAGCCCTACGATGACCTGTCTAACCGGCCCCCTTTGATTGTGGGCCATGCAGTGGTGAGTTTTCCTCACAAGTGTCTCCTGCAACAAGGAGTGGATGGTATTTACTGGAAGAAACTGGATACTTCACTCTAGGAGAACTAATGGACCGAAGGAATCGGTCCCTTGCTCAGCACTTGTTAGCTTTCTGCAGATCACTGAAGCACAACATCTCACATAAAAGGGGGAGGAGGAGGATGGGCTACCTAGAAATAAGAGGAGTAAGGAACCAAGGAGGTGGCGTAGCCTAAGGGAAGGTAACCCAACCTGCCAAAGCAAAGAAGTCGTCATCCAGAGAAGCAGAATGAAATCAGGGCAAGCTTTTAGTTCACTATGCAGTCACCTAAAACATGCAGGTTGGAATATTTCTGTCTCACATTTCTTCCAGGGAAAAAACTGGACAAAATCCAACATTTCTTTTTATTATAGCACTTTCAACCCTAATTGATACATGATCCTAGTTTCAAAATAGGATAGTTCTTCTATATTTAAAAATGGACATATAAACAATACATCTTCATGAATTCAAGGTATGTAGGGTGAATCGGTACTCCAAAAAGGCTCCAAATTCTCTTCGCACTTCCTGATTGAGTGAATCTACATATTCCTTAATTTAGTCTTTCCTGAATTAAACATGTTTCCAGAGTGGATCCAAGTTTTAAAAGAAGTAACTTCATGCCTAAAAATTGTTTATTCTCTAAAAGGATATGCCAGAGAATATGCCTTTTCAAGTTTTGATTTGGTCATTTCAAACTGAGTTGATAAAATGCCTTAATTATCCTATACTTGTGAAAGTGAAAAATCCATTCACTGATTCTTTCAGCAAATATTTATGAGGTAGCTACTGGGTATCAGATACTCTTGCCAGATAAGACTCCTTACCCTGATAGAGCTTACCATTGAGTAGGGAATACAGACAATATTAGCTTAATGACTAGAGCATATTGTATGTCAAGAAAATGAATGCTTTGAGGAAAGTAAGCAGGGAAAGTGTCTAAAGAGGGCTAGAGTGAAAGTGGGAGTAGCAAATATATTATTTACATTTTAGATACTCCCCATTAGCCAAGAGTTTTAAATTCCTCCCTCACAAATCTTTGAGTCATAATAACAACTAGAATCAGAAGTGATCCATTTCAATTACATCATCTTCCTATTTGAATCTCTTCTTCTCATGTGCCCTTTTCTACTTGTTCATGGATAAGAAAAATGAGGCTTTGCTGTCAGCAGGTCAGATCAGCCTATTTCACCACCCATCATGGCACCTCTTAAGGACAACACTGAAAACTGGATAACTATAGAGTATTATTGCAAGCATATTGATGACTTAAGAGTCCCAAAGGTACAGGATGTTTCAATTTCTTTTTCTGTATAATGGGGTTTGTTTATATGTCTTAGCTTCTTGGCAAAAGTAGAAAGATTAAGGGTTTATTCTTGACTTCCTCTATCTGGATTTTGTTTCTGTTCCCTATCTGGGAAAGTATTCGATAATGCCTCTTGGTATGGAATATTTTGAAAGACTACTTGACACTTTCCTTGTGACTACATATACTTTTTACTCAACTCTATGAAAGGAAATTTAAGAAGTGTGATGCTATGGCTGAAGTAACAACCAGTTTCCATGGGCTTAAACAATAAGGGTTTCAAGGGTTCACCCCTGAGAGTCCCGAAGTAAAGGGGGCATCAAGTGAGATGCCTACTGCATGGATTTCTCTTTTATTCTCTCAGCTCTGCTGCATTCCCTGTGCTGGTTTTGTCTTGTGATCTCAAGATGACCACCACCCAGGGATAAGATGGGGGAAAGGGGATAGAGAGAGAGGAGAGACTTCTCCTGATTACTCTTAAGAGCCTAGGGTTTTCTTTCTCAAAAGCTACTGGAAGGCTGACTCTTAGATGTCTCACTGGCCAAAGTTGCCTTAATCCAGCTCATCTCTCAGTCAGCTACAATAAAAAATATTAGATAACTGGCTTAGAATGAATAGATCCCATCTCTTGATAGGTTCCTTGGCTTATCATCTGTGTAGGTGACTCAGGGGCAAAAACTATGATTTTGTCATAGTAGCTACCCAATTTTTATTTAATTCATTTGTTTGTTCAAATGAATATCAAGTACCTGTGTTGTCCCAGTTCTCAGCACTAGGGATGTATCAGGGAAAGCCAACAAGTTCTAATTCTCATGGCGCTTACATCCTAGAAACGGAGGCAATATACAAAATCAAACAATAAATCAGGTGATAACAAGTACCTTATTCAATCTAAATCTAAAAGTGTAACTCCATTCCTCAGGGCTAGCAACCAGTGGCAGACTCTACAGTGTCCTCCTAAGCCAGATACGAGACAAACATGTCTCAGATTGTAGAAACCACGTCACGTACCTTTTCTCTCTTTCCCATACTTCTAGTAGCAAACATTATCCTGAGAGTGAAGCAAAATTTTCTAATTGATTAAAAATATTTTTTTAAATTTTTTTTTTGAGTCAGAGTCTCACTATATCACCCTCAGTAGAGTGCTGTGGTGTCGCAGCTCACAGCAACCTCAAACTCTTGGGCTTAAGTGATTCTCTTGCCTCAAGCCTCCCAAGTAGCTGGGACTATAGGCAGCCACCACAATGCCCGGCTGTTTTTTGGTTGTAGTTGTCATTATTGTTTGTAGGCCCGGGCTGGATTCGAACTCACCAGCTCTGGAGTATGTGGCTGGCTTCTTAGCCGCTGAGCTACAGGCACCAAGCCTGATTAAAAATATTTTAATTGAGAAATGATTCCCTGCAGAAGGCTTCTTACTGATGTGAAAACAATACAATAGCAACCTGGGAATGATGTTTTTTTCCAAAAAGAAAAGCAAACAATTGGTTTTAACTAGCCAACAGCAAGGATATTCAAACAATAAACAAGTTTACTCTGATGGTCATGCAGATAAATATTAAAGTGACATGGAAGCATTTCTATCAGTTACCTGGGCATGAGTTGGCCCTAACAACAACCTCGTAGAAGCATTAAGGCCTTTAAAAATAGTGATTAGGGAACAACATGGATCATCATTTTCAAATAATTCCTCTTTGTGGTCTAAACTACAACTGTTACCAACAATCATAACAATTCACATTTATAGTCGTGCAGTGAGTGCACCGGCCATTGCTGGGCTGCTTGACTCTCATGTGGCACACAGCAACCATCAATCTGCCCCCACCACTTGAACAGTGCACTCCCACTGCAAATGCCTCTCAGAATTTATGCCACACATGAAAGGTCATTAATTTAGATGACCAGTATTCTGCTCAACCAAAATTAAAAAACAAAATATTTAATGTACCCCAGTATGATTTAGAAATAACAAACATGGTGATCATAAATCAGGAGAACTTCCTCAACAGGAAAGGCATCAATTTTTTAGATCCCTTTTAGAAATCAAAACAACTCATGTTATAGCCCCAACTGTCAGGGGATCATGGAACTGTGGCTATGGGAACCTGGAAAAGTATATACACCCACCCCTCTCCTCTTTGGCAAGCTCTTGCCTTTTAATATGTGAAGACATAGAAAAAAATGTTAAAAACCTCCAGAGAAAGAGCTTGTGAGCTTTTAGCAGTTTATTACTTTTTAATTATGAATTATAACTACATATTTCATATACAGAGGGTGCCAAGAAATGTATACACATTTTAAGAAAGAAAAAAATGGTATTAAAATTGTAATACTCAAGTCATGTTTGAATTCTGCAATTACAAGAGATACAAGATGCAATAAAGAATACAAATGTGGTGGAACATGGTGGCTCACACCTGTAATCCTAGCACTCTGGGAGGCTGAGGTGGGTGGATTGCCCTCAGCTAACAGGTTTGAGACCAGCCTGAGCAAGTGTGAGACTCTGTTTCTAAAAACAAACAAACAAAAATAGCCAGGTGTTGTGACAGGTGCCTGTGGTCCCAGCTACTTAGAAGGCTGAGGCAAGAGAATTACTTGAGGCTAAGATTTGGAGGTTGCTATGAGCTATGATGCCACAATACTCTACCAAGGGTGACAAAGTAAAACTCTAGCTCAAAAAACCAACAAACAAAAAAACCCATAAATATTATCAGTATATTTTGGGGACAACAATTTTAGTATAATTTTTTTCCATGCTTAAAATGTGTATACATTGTCATATGTACAACTATACATTGTCATACATATAACTCCTTTTCCAAAGTTTTATGTGAAATTTTCTCACAAGTTGCTAAAACAAATGGAACCTGAAGAGCAGAACAACTTAAACACAATAGAAGATTATTTCTTGTTCAAATAATACTCAAGGAAGTCATTCATTGTTGATGTTGGTGATTTTCCTCTATCTAAGGAATATGTATGTGATGGTTCAATAACCAGGCTGACTGAGGCTCTGTCATCAATACATGTTCTTTTTTATCCTGGTCAAGCAGAAGGACTTGGAATAGCATGTGTGGAAGACCATGCCTGAAAGAGGTTTTCATCAAATTCACTAGCAAGCCATTCCTTAGAACTGTAGTTCTAAACATGTGGGTTGTGACCCACAGGAACTGTATTAAAGGGCTATGGCATTAGAAAGGTTGAGAACCACTGGCTTAGAACTCTGTCCCACAGTGGACATAGCTGCAAGGGAGGCTGGGAAACATGGCTGTGGCTGTGTTCTCAGAAAGAAAAGAACAATATGCACAGACAACCATCCCTTTCTCCATATCCTTTGCTCTATAGAAACTTTTCCTTGAGTTTCCTTCTGTGTCTTGCTTCTCAGTATCCCCTAAGACTCCCCCAAGTGCTTGTCTGTGTTTTTATTTGGGTACAGTTTCCTATTCTGCAAAGTTTAGATTCAGAAAAAAGAAAAGCACAGACAAGGAGCTGACTCTTAGCCACTTCTCTTTCTTGACTCATGCCTAGAACTGTGCTCCAACCTTAACCTTCACTTAAAACAGATGGCTACTTTAATAAATTGAAACACAAAAAATACAACATCTCCATCCCCATCATTTACAAGAATATTATGTAATTGGCTGCCCATCTTCTCACTACATATAACCACCCTGATAAGCCTCTTTTTTCTCTATCATAAGCCTCCCTTCCAGCCCAATAAGTCTCTTTGCATATTATGTCTGAGTATTCCACCACCTACATCCTAAAACAAACCAACAAATTTACTCCCTTTCAGCAGTACCCACCACCCTAATAAAGACACATACAGGATATTTTTGGAAATTCACTCTTTGATAGAATCCTTAACATTCATTACATTTGCTCACAAAATTTCTCACAAATTCCCTGCTTAGCTCACTGTATCTTTCCTCAATATGATAGAGGTCAAATATAAGTTCCATGTCTAAGAATGAGTGAGCGAGACAGTGTGACAGATTTCCAAAATAAGACAATTTCCCTGGGTTCCCTTTTAGTACTCTATAGACCATAGGCCTAATCAAAAACTTGACCTACTCTGTAAAGGACCCCATTGAAGACTCAGCTAGAATGAATTATAAGCTAAAATAGTTGATGCCAGGACACCATTCAACTGTATTTGAAGGGTGTTTCCAGTTACCTGGAGGCTGTCTTGAGTATAACATGTTAACTCCCTATAGTGTATCTGTATGTTATGTGTTTGGGGGCCTATGTCACTCATGCTATAAAGGAAATTTCCCTTATCTAAGACTTTAAAATTTATTGAGGAAATATGAAATGGTATTCTAGGCATTTTTTGAGGGTTTCACTTCATTCTGTCATATTTGAGTGAATAAAAAGCTTTTCTGTAAGTATTCCTACCTTATTTCTCACTTACAACCCATTCACCTCTCTTTCTTCTCTTTCTCATATCTACTACATGAGAACTTTCTCTCCCTAATGTATGGGGCTAGACTTGGACCAGAGTGAAGACTGCCTGCACAAAACTGGCCACAGGGAGAGACTTTAAGTTGGCCACCTCTCTCTCATCTTCCCTTTGCTCTCCAGATTTGTGCAGATGGCAACAACGTAATAGATCCCACAACAGCAGATTTTTATTCCATAAAACTAATGTAAGCAAGCTCTCCAACTGTCAGTAAATATGTTATCAAAAGGTTGTTAACTGCTGGAAATTCATTTTAAATAGTTCAGGACTCCCCCTACTTTATAGAAAAGTTGCTAGCCAGACTTCTCAACGAAAGGAATTCATGAATTAAGACAGATATTCATGCTGGGAGCACCATACTCTTACTTAAGGTTATAATGTTTAGGAATCCCATTCTACCATTATAATTTGATTACTTCACTCTTAACATGTTAAGAGTCAGCAAGGTGTTGTAGTGAAAATAGCATGGATTTTTTGCGTTGGAGAACCCTAAGCTTAAATCTGGACTATATCACTTCCTAGCAGTATAAGCTTGGGCAAACTACATGTCTCCTCTGAACCTCAGTTCCCACATTAGTAAAGTGAGGGTAATAATTCCTATCTTCTAAAGAGTGCTGATAAAATGGCAGCTTACGCATACCATGCTCAGCATTTCAGAGACATTCGGAACGTTTCCTGGCACTGTGGAGTTTTTAGCGCAGTTACCTTGTATCTAATCTTGGCATCAACCAATAAATGAATAATGAATTAATGAATGAGTGAATGAATGAAACTATCTACTTAGTGTTCACCATTTTTCTAAACTGAATAGACATCAACTGATTTGCTAACAGCCCTGGATGAGACAGAGCTATAAGCTAAATGAAAGAAACTAAGAGTAAAGATCAGAACAGTCATGAAATGCTCAATCCATTAACCAAGCAATGTTTCAGTGCCTTTTGTAAAATGACACCGGTTTCTGCAAAAACCAGAGTGGAACTCCCCAGCAAAACAGGCAATGCACACTTGAAATACTACATTTTACACTGTCCTCTTTGATCCCTTAGCATACGGGCACAAATAAAGCTATCTGGAGAGATGAATGCAAAAGTCTAGAAGGGTGCACTCCCTCTCACCCCCCAGCTACAAAGGTACATTGGACATCAATTCAGAAACTCTAAGGCAATTGAAACCTGATTAGAACAAACTAAAGCATCCTCGCCAAGAGTTCTGAGCATTAGAAATTGCTCTCTTAACATTAATTGCTACGTGCAAATCAGGCTAAGGGAAATGAGACCCCTGCCAAAATTTCCTACCTTCTGTATTTCTTATGTTATGATTTGAGGGTAGAATACTTTTAATCATATTTTGAATAATAGTATTTTCCCGACAGATACAACTTGTTCTTTTAAGTAAGTGTCTCGAGGACATTTTTAATATTCTGACCTGTGATTTCATTCCAGTCAGGGCCAGTTGCTCTTCCTGTACACTGAATCTCTGACATTTATAATGGAATTGAACAGTGTCATAGGATTCACTTAACAAAAATGTTGCTGCAGCACAAACTTTAATGAGACCTTCCGCTGGAAAAGAGACACCTGTTTTACCATTGTCTTAATTCTATTTGCTGATAGAAATGGAAGCAACAAAGATGCAATCACCAGGTCTCTTGCACAAATGAAGCCACACCATTTTTCCACAGGGAAGACACCATCATAAAGTGAAGGCAAAATTAAAGCAACGTTTCACCTTTTACTGTTTGATAAAATTCTCTCCATTTTCATGGAAGACAGCATTTCAGTATTCTGCCAAAATGTACAATGCAGTCCAGTTGCATCTCCCCAATTAAACCCTCTCAAAGTCTCCCAGCATTCTTGAAGTCTCCGGATCTATGCAGCTTATTCCAAGTAGCTAACGTGCTGTTATTTTACAACACTCTGCCGGAGTTGCTTTCCCTCAAACAAGAATCCTACTAGCTTTACCATTTGGCATGTTTAAAAAAAAAAGTCCATAAACCAGATGGCAGAAATACAGAGTAATCTGTTTGGGAAACCCAGGTTATAAACATGTGCATGTTGGGAAAAGGGCAAAAAGTTGAGGTGAAGCAGCTGATGTGGCGGCTTCCAGGCTGGGCTCCAGTCATGGTCATTTTTAGACTAGTGCACTGAGAGATGTCTGTATGTTTATTTGCTATTGTATTTCCCTCTCCTGCTCATGGAAAATTCCACTGGGGTTAACTCTAGATATTTTCCTGATTGGAAAACAAATCGAATCTTGACTTGGAAGATTTAGCCAATGTTTTATCTGCATAAGAGCATATGCTTCTGTGGCTGGGGGTAGTAAGGTATTGGGCTGGGTCACCTCACCCTTTGGCTCATCCTCCTTCTTCCTCCACCCTTCCCCAATATGAGAGAGAGAGAGTGTGTGTGTGTGTGTGTGTATATACAATTTCTCTCTCTATATATATTTTTTTCTCTTTATCTCAACATTTACGTCCAAGGGAACTAAGGTTAACATGAAATCAGAGTTAAGCTTAAAAGAACAGATGTTCTAAAACCACATCTAGTGTGTACTTGGAGATGCAGTTAAAGGACAAATAAACCTTTACCTTCATGCTCACACATGCAAGAGAGAGAGAGAGAGTATAAGAAGAATGACTTGGGTAAGATCATTGCATTCCTACGAACAGCAAGACCTACCAGAGTTCAGCTGTTGAATGACACCCTCCACCCCTTCCATAGTTTTCAAGAGTCATAGCCTACCCATCCTCAATTAGTTCAGGCCACCAAATGGTCACCTACCTCCCCAATCTTTCTGCAGGGTCTACATGGTGCACATTTTAAGCACTGTAGACAGTTACGCTGATGTGGCCTACCTTTTTGTGACTTGTGCTCTAGAACTGGTGCCAGCACTGCAGTCAGACATACTGAAGATCTCCGAGCAACTGTGTTCCTTAGAATGCTGCCCTTATCACCCTGAGGAAGGAAGTGGAACGTGGCATGCCAAATTAGCAGGCATCTTGGGGAAATAGTGGAGACGCTAGTTATATCAACTTTTCTCTTCCATTCCAAGGGTTCCTGAGATCTCTGCCAAGTACTCCCAAAGACTTCTACAGACCTCCCTCAGCTGTTTCCCTTGACCTTCCTCTCCTCCCATGACCCTGCCCTCCACCGTGGCCTGACCCTTGTGGCCGTGGCTGCATTCCCCTTACTCTCTCATGACCTCGGTAGCATGAGGCTGATCTTGCCAGGCCTGCTCCTGCAGCTGGGGCATGGAGGTGCAGAGAGAACTCTTCCTACTGGTGTTTTAACCTTTATTGTTAAAGCACGAACAAGAGGGATATGTGCTTTCCCTCTCCCTGTACTCCTTTAATTATTTCCATCTTTCAGGCTCGGCGCCTGTGGCTCAGCGGGCTAAGGCGCCAGCCACGTACACCTGAGGTGGCGGGTTCGAATCCAGCCCAGGCTCGCCAAACAACAATGGTGGCTGCAACCAAAAAATGGCCAGGCGTTGTGGCGGGCGCCTGTAGTCCCAGCTACTTGGGAGGCGGAGGCAGGAGACTCGCTTGAGCCCAAGAATTGGAGGTTGCTGTGAGCTGTGATGCCATGGCACTCTATCCAGGGTGACAGCTTGAG